>PVIW01004984.1:0-117526 GCA_004026585.1 Noctilio leporinus | reverse complement strand
AAAAAAAAAAAAAATAAAAAAAAAAAAAAAAAAAGCATCAGAACAGTGTCCAGAAAGTAGCAATCAATCATTTAGTAGAAAGTAGTTTCTCCAGCTGAATATTTAAAGCAAACACCATATAAGGTGGAACAAAAGAAGGTTTATAGTTGTTCATATGAAAAATATAGTAATAAATAATAGAAGAATAAACTCTGTGTTTCACGTACCTAAAACTATAAACCTACTTTTGCCCCATACTGTAAAAAGATAGAGCAAACAACAGGAGGAGTCTAAAACCTCAAACTCATTTTACAAGTTTGGTTAAAACACTCACATTTCTGTAATTGAGCTTCTCAAATTATAAGATGACTATAAAGAGTCTTGCAAAACAGTCCTGAATAACCAACGGGTCAAAGAAATACTCAAAACAGTACCTTGAGACAAATTAAACTGGAAACACAACACATAGACACTTGTCACATGAACAAAATTATAAATGGAGGAAACATTACAACTGATACAAAGAAAAAACAAAGGATTATAAGAGATTACTATGAGTATTTATACTCCAACAAATTGGATAACCTAGAAAAAGAGGATAAATTCTTAGAAACAAACAACCTAATAAGGCTCAGTCATGAAGAAACAGAAAATGTGAGCAAACCAGTAATGAGTAAGGAGATTAAATCAGTCATCAAATCTCCAAACTAACAAAAGTCCCTGACCAGACTCCTTCACAGGTGAATTCTATCAACATTTAAAGAAGACATGCCAATCCTTCTTAGACTCTTCTAGAAAACTGAAAAGGCAATACTCCCAAACTCATTTTACAACATCAACATTACCCTCATACCAACAGCCAGACAAGGAAATTATAGGCCAATCTCTCTGATGAACCAGATGCAAAGTTCTCAACATATCAGCAAACCAAATGCAATAACGCATCAAAAAGATCAAATGCTATCATCACATGGAATTATATCTCTGGGATACAAGGATGGTTCAATATACTCAATAAACATGACAGTCCCAATACAGAATGAAGGATAAAAATCATACGATCATCTCAATAAATGCCAAAAAACATTTGACAATATTCAACTGGAAGTCCTAGACAGAGTGATTAGACAAGAAAAAGAAATTAAAAGTAAGCAAATTGGAAAAAAATTAAATTGTCTCTGCAGATGATCATGATCTGATATATAGAAAACCCTAAATATTCCATAAAATAATTATTAGAATAAATGAATTCAGTACAGTTAAAGGATACAAATTTAACATTCAGAATCAGTTGCATTTTATACATTAACAATAAATTATCTGAAAAATAAATTAAGAAAATAATTTCATTTATAATACCATCAAAAATACTTCTAATAAAGGCGCTGGCCTGCAAACCCAAAGGTTGCTGGTTCGATTCCACAGCCAGGGCACATAACCAGGTTGCAAGCCAGGTCTCCAGCCAGATCCATAGCTGAAGGTAGGTGAAAGGCAACCATACATGGATGTCTCTCTTTCTTTCTGTCTTTCTCCCTGTCCCTCTCTCTGAAAACAATAAATATTTTTTAAAAAATACTTGTAATAAATTTAATTAATGAGGTGAAAGATCTATGTACTGAAAATTATAAAACACTGATGAAAGGAACTGAAGATATAAATAAATGGAAAGATGTCCCAAGTTAATCGATCAGAAAATAATGTTACTGAAATGTCCATACTACCCAAAGCAATCTACAGATTCAATAGAACCTCTACCAAAGTTTTGATGGTGTTTTTCACAGATATAGAAAAACAACCTAAAATTCATACACAATCACAAAAGACTATTAAGTAGCCAAAGCAAACTTTAAAAAATGAACCAAGATGGAGGCATCACATTACCTGACTTCAAAATATACTACATAGCTATAAACATCAAAACAGTATGGTACTGGCATATAACCAGAAATAGAGAACTAACGGAGCAGAATAAAGTCCAGGAATAAACCTACACATTTACGGTCAACTGATCTTTGACTAAGCTGCCAGGAACACTAAATGGGGAAAGAAGAGTTTCTTCAAGAAATAATGTTGAGACTTACAGTCAAGATAGTGGCACAGGTAATCACAGCTCATCTCCTTGCACAACTATATCAAAATTACAACTATGATACTGAACAACCATCACCAAGAGCTGTCAAAAATCAGATTGAATAGAAGCCTGAGAACTCTGGAATTAAAGAAACCATATCCATCCAGACTGGTAGGAGGGACAGAGAAACAGATTGGGCTGGTCCCACAAGTACATGTGGTGGATACAAATTCTCAGGGGTGAGGGGTCCCGGCCCCACACCAGGGCCCCCAGCCCAGGGTTCCAGTGCCAGAAAGATAAATTCCCATAACTTCTGACTACAAAAAAAAAAAGTGGAGATGGGAGTCAGTGAAAGAACCTACTGGAGTAACAAGCAACTCCCCTTAATCCACACATGGACTTAAACTCACTCCCTTTGAGCTCCAGCACAGGGGTAGCAACTTGAAAGGCACCAGTGGCATAGACAGAAGAACTCATGTATTTGGCATCAGGCAGGAGCTAGGAGACATCTTTCTCCCAGACAGGAAGGTGGACAGAGATCATTGTCCCTTTTCTGAGCTCTCTCCCAACAGAGCCATAGGGCTGGCAAGAGTATGTCATTTCTCAGACCACATCAACTTGGCTAACATTGTTTGCCCCGCCCTGGGGATCCCCTGAGACACTGTTCCACCGAACTATGGGCCCACCCAAACTGTTAACCAGGACTTTTCCATATAAATGGCTGGCTGTGGCTCATGTGTCACAACTTCCTAAACCTTACCAAACAAGCAAAGCTGGCCTGAGTAGGCCCCAGCCCCAATGCCTCTTGCTGCAGGTTCCAGGCCTGGCTCTAGCAGCAGGAAGCCTAGATTCACAGCTTGGCTTCACCTAGGAATTTCCAAGCCCAGTAAAAGTAGCAGCCATCTTGGATTGTTTTATAGTTCAGGCAGGGTGGCCCTCAGCAGAACATTGGTGGGGACTGACTTTGGCTTGCACCACCTGGGAAATCCCAGAGTTTGCACAACCAGTGGACAGAAACGGACCATGTGAGAGCACCACTACCTTGCCCCTGCACACCTGATCCTCCATGGAGGGCAGAAGTTGGTGGTCAATAGACACCACCAGTCCTTGCAGCTCACTGGCCTGGGTAAATGCCTCCCACTGACCTGCCAACAGCAATCAAGGCTCAACTACAAGAGAAGGATGTACTCAGCACACACAAAGGAAATACCTTGGGTACCCAACATGAGTGATAGGGAAGGCTATGCCCTATCACTACATGACTACATGACATCTACTACATTACTACATGACATCTACTACATTAGTCCATGCTACCAAGACAGGGAGTCATAGTAGCTCTACCTAATACATAGAAATAAACACAGGTAGGCTGCCAAAAAGAGAAGACAAAGAAATATGGCCTAAATGAAAGAATAGATATAAGCTCCAGAAAAAGAGCTAAACAAAATGGAGATAAGCAATCTATCAGCTGTAGAGTTCAAAACTCTGGTTATAAAGATGCTCAAGAAACTTAGGACCTCAACAGCATAAAAAAGATCCAGTCAGAAACGAAGGATATACTATTGAAATAAAGAGCAATTAACAGAGAAACAATAGTAGAATGAATAAAGCAGAGAATCAAATAAATGATTTGGAACATAAGGAAGCAAAAAACAACCAATCAGAACAAGAAGAAGGAAAAAAAATCTCCCCAAAATAAGGACTGTGTAATAGTCTCTGGGACTTCAAGCATGCCAATAACATCCATCATTGGGGTACCAGAAGGAGAAGGAAAAGAATAAGAAATTAGAAATCTATACAAAAAATAATAAAAGAAAACCTCCCTAATTTGGTGAAGAAAATCGACATACAAGTCCAGGAAGCACAGAGAGTCCCAAACAAGATGTATGCAGAGGAGACCACTCCAAGATGCACCATAATTAAAATGTCAAAGGTTAAAGATGAAAAGATAATCTTAAAAGCAGCAAGAAAAAAGAAGACAGTTACCTACAAAGGGGTTCCCATAAGGCTGTTGGCTGATGTCTTAAAAGAAACTTTAAGCCCTGGCTGGTAGCACAGTGGATAAGGTGCCGGCCTGCGAACCCAAAGGTCGCAGGTTCGATTCCCCAGCCAGGGGACATAACCAGGTTGCAAACCAGGTCTCCAGTCAGGTTTGTGGCTGGAGGCAGGTAAAACACAACCATACATTGATGTCTCTCTCCCTCTCTGCCTCTCTCCCTTCCCCTCTTTCTAAAAATAATAAAATAAAATCTTTAAAAATAAAAAAAGTAAAATAAAATAAGTCAACATTAAAAAAAAAGAAACTTTAAAGACTAGAAAGGATTGGCAAGAAACATTCAAAGTCAAGAAAAGCAGGTTTCTACAGCCACAATTGCTCTACCCAGCAAACATGTCATTTATACTTGAAGGGCAAATAAAGAACTCCCACAACAAGTAAAAACCATTCATCATCACCTAACCATTATTATATAAAATGTTAAAGAGACTTATTTAAGAAAAAGAAGGTCAAACGCATGAACAATAGCCCTGTCTGGTGGCTCAATGGAGAGGTGCTGGCCTGCAAACCCAAAGGTCATTGGTTTGATTCCCAGTCAAGGCACATAACCAGGTTAAAAGCCAGGTCTCCAGCCAGGTCCCCAGCTGGAGGCAGGTGAAAGACAGCCATACATTGATGTTTCTCTCCCTCTCTGCCTCCCTCCCTGCCTCCCTCCTTTCCCCTCTTTCTAAAAATAACAAATTTGTAAAAATATTTTTAAAAATTATGAAAAATAAAATGGCAATTAATACATATCAATAATTGAATCTAAAAAACAAACTAAGTAAACAAGAACAGAAGACAGAATCATAGATATGGAGAGCATTTTGATGGTTGCCAGATGGGAGGGAGTTGTGGGGGAATAAGTGAAGAGGTGAGAGGATTTGCAAATTTAAAAAAAAAAAAAAAAAAAGTACCGATCAGTAGTTACAGAATAACTTTAGGGCTGTGAAGTACAGCATAGGAAATGAAGCATGACCCATGGCCATGAACAATGTTGGGACAACTGTAATAGTATAGTCAGTAAAATATAATTTTAAAAAAGATAGGATGTTGGTAAGATGGTAAAATGTTGGTAAACTGGTTTTCCACATGCAAAAGAATAAAACTGGACCTTTATTTCACTCTTCATAAAAAAGATCCAAAATGAATTAAAGTTTTAAATGTAAGAACTGAATCTATACAACTATTAAAATAAAACACAGGAAAAAGTTCCTTGATATAATCAAAACCTCGTACCCGTTGGCATGTCTATTATTAAAAAACATAAGATAATAAGTGTTGACAAGGATGCAGAAAAAAAGGATCCCTTGTAGCTGTTGGTGGGAATGTAAATTGCTTCAACCATTATGAAAACCAGTAGTGATTCCTCAAAAAATAAAAATAGAACAATCATAATCCAGTAATTCCATTTCTGAATAAACAGGGTGCATACAATGTGGCAAATTTTTAGTAAAATAAACAACATACATATTTATTTTGAAATAAATTTATTCTTACATAAAGTCATTATTTTTTAAATTGCTCAAAAATGTCTCCATTTGCTGAATAATAGACTCAATTTGACTTCAGAATCTTGAGCACACTTTCAGTAATTTTTCTTTATTCATGGACATCATCATGTTTTCAATCTTAGCTTTAACAGCCTCTTTATTGGAATGAGGTTATTGATTAACTTCTCTCTCACAAATGCTCCATACATAATAATCTAAAGGATTTGCATCTGGTGAACTAGGCAGCCAGATTTCCTTTGACCAGAATTCAGGAATATTGACACTGGGAAATTCTTGCACCTTTTTGGCATTAGGTGCTGGTGCACCATCTTGTTGTAAGATAAAATGACGTCCATTTGCAACTTGCTTCATCCATGGTACAACTACTCTCAAAACTTCAAGGTAAACATCAGCAGTCTCACCTTCAAGTCTTGTGGAAAAAAGTGCAAAGTCATGATATCTTCTTCACTGCTGATACCTAACACCATCACTGCAGCAGGAAATTTTGTTTTCATGACAATTGGGACTTCATTAAGATTCTCACAGAGCCACCTGTTTTTAATTCTGTTGACTATTTGGTCCTGCTGAGAATTCTTTTCATCATAGAAGATGAAAATCTTTAGGATTTTTCCATTTTGTTTTTCAAAGCAACTTTCCTTTGTTTGCTGTGTCATAAACTGGCCTCTTCTAAAAACACAGAATCTGTATCTGACATCTTCAGCAATAATCTTGCAAACTGTTGCATCCAACATCTGCAGTTTTCTTGCTATGAAGTGCACTGACTTTCCTGGATCTTCACTGATGATATCCTGGATTCTGTTTATAATATCTGGACTTGTATGATTCTTGTGTACCTTATGCAATTTCCTTGGCAACATCAGGATCAGCATCATACATGTTCTTCACATTGTAAACTGTACTTAAGGAGATGTTGTTGAAATTGGCAATTTCCTTAGCAGTTGGCCCTGCATGCAGTCCAGAAATTATGGTTGCTCTAACATCTTATTCCTTTGACATGATAGTTGCTCTCAGAATTTATTACTTTATATCTGAAACAATGTTAAATCATAACTTTGGAAACACAGTTTTTCAAAATTAATAAGAAGCAGGTGAAATAAAGAGAGGCAAAGTTATTGCCACTTTATGGCACTCACCCTGTATATCAAAAGAAATAAAAACAGAGTACTGAAGGGATATATGCATTCCCATGTTAACTGTAGCATTATTCAAAAGGGTCAATAATATGGAAAAAAACCAATCACCAATAGATGAATAAAGATGTCGTACGTACACACACACAGACACTCACACAGAGGAATATTACTCAACCATGGAAAGGAGGAAATTCTGCCATTTACAATATGGATAAACCTGAAGGACATTATGCTAAATAAGCCAGACAGAAAAAGATAAATATTGTATAAGATCTCACTTATATGTGGAATCTTTAAAAAAGTCAAACTCAAAGAAATATAAAGTAGAAAGGTAGTTACTAGGGGCTGAGGAGTAGGGGAAATGGGGAAATGTTGGTAAAAAAGATACCAACTTGCATTTATATAGGATGAGTAAGTCTAGTTATCTAATGCATAGGCATGATGACTACAGTTAATACTATGGTGACTATCGAAAATATACTAAGAGTAGATTTCAGTGCTCTCATCACAAAAGAAAAAGTTAGCTATGGGAGGAGATAATGTTAATTAACCTGATTGTAGTAATCATCTCATTATGTATACCAAATCATCATGTTGTACACATCAAATATATACAATTTTTTTTAAAAGAAGTTTGCAAAATAGAGAAAAGAATTTACTTACCTGGGCAAGGAGAATATTTATAACTTCTTCATTTTCATTCATTTCTTCTTTGGAAACATCCTCTTTTGAAAGACTGGCTATCTCTTGTGCAATCTTGGTTTCACACTCCTGTCAAGTAAAACAAATGAAAAATAACTGGCCAGCCAATATACAAAACACATTAAACAAATTCACACCATCACCATTTTAGAAGTTTCCTACTTGTTTCCTAGAATTGAAAAAACAATATTAACAGTTGGAGGAACCACCTAGATACACAGGCATTTGTTAACTGGGCTTAGAAAATAACATGCAGACCTCTTAACCTGTGGCTATAATGTAAAATATGTACAATTCTAGTTAATGTGCTCACCATTTCCATAACCCTTCCATACAAATTGCCTTTTGTGACTTTTCTTCAGTGGGAAAGAGGGGGTTGATTTTAAGTACACAATTAGTTTTAACAAAGGTATACCGTCAAATAACCACTGCTACCATCATGATATATAACACTTCTATCACCACACCAACTACTATCTTCTGGTCCCTGGAAATCACTGATCTGCTCTTCATTGCTCTAGCTTTGCCTTTTCTTGAGTTTCATGTAAGTTGAATCAATCAGTAAGTAGTCTTTTTTTATCAAGTTTCTTTCATTTAGCATAATGCTTTTACAATTCATCTGTTATTTGTATCAATAGTTTGCTGAGTAATATGCCATGATGTGAATGTACCAGTTTGTTTATTCATTCACCAGGTGAACATTTTGTATATGCTGTGTGAGTATATGCTTTCTTCTTACATACCTAGGAATGGGTTTGCTAAGTTATATGGCAACCATGTTAAACTCTAAGAAAATGCCACACTGTTTTCTAAAATTACTGTACTATTTTGCATTACCAAGAGCACTGTATCAGTCACTCCATATTCTTGTCAAAACTTGGTATTTTTAATTTTATCCCATTCTAGCTGGTGTGCCATAGGATCTCATTGTGATTTTAATTTCTATTTCCTTAATAATTAATGATGCTGAGCATAATTGCACATGCTTATTTGCCATCTGTACATCATCTTTGTTCAAAGGTACAAACTGATGTTGAAATTTTTGCCACTTTTAAAATTGAACTGCTATTGTAATAAATGTACCACTTTGTTGAGGGAAGGAGGTATATGCAAGCTCTTTGTACCTTCTCAATTTTGCTGTGAACCTAAAATTGCTCTAAGAAAATAAAATCTAAAATAATGAACTGTTGGGCCTTCTTACTAAGTTGTAAATGTTTTTTTAAAATATATATATATATTCTAGATCAAGTCGTCTGATTTTTTTGCAAATATTTTGACAGTCTCTGGCTTGCATATTCATTTTCTTAACAGTCTGTTGAAGAGCATTATTCAAAATTTTGATGAAATGTAGTTTGTCAAATTTTTCTTTTATAGTCCTATTTAAGAAATCACTGCCTAAGCAAAAGTCAGTAAGATGTGTATTTTCCCCTGGAAATTTTCTTTAGGTCTTTGTATATGACTTATTTTGAGTTATTTTAGTATATGTTGTATGGAAACAGTCAAGGTTCTTCTTTAGCATAAAGACAATCCAATTGTTCCAGCACCTACACAGGTGGCGTGAGTCCTCCAATGCTGTTCTTTTTCAATACTGTCTAGATCATTTGTATTTCCACGTAAATTTTAGAAGAACTTGTTGATTTCTACAAAACCCATCTTGTTTAGATTTTGATTGGGAATGAATCTACCTATCAATTTGAGAAAACTTGACATCTTAATAATATTGAGATAAAGCACTCCATGTTATTTAGATCTTGTTTGGTTTTTTTTAGGTTCACTATTTAATTGTTTATTGCTAATATATAAAAATACAATAGGCTTTTATATATCTGTTCTTGTATTATAAAACTTTGCTAAATTCATCCATTTCTTTAAAAAAGATTTTTATTATTTTTAGAGAGAGGGGAAGGGAGAGAGGCAGAGTGGGAGAAAGATATTAATGTACGGTTGCCTTTCACCTGACCAAGCTAAGGACCTGGCTGGAGACCTGGCTTGCAACCTGGTTACGTGCCCTGGCTGGGGAATCGAACCAGCAAACCTTTGAGTTCACATGCCAGCACCTTATCCACTGTGTTACCTTCCAGGGCCCATTTGTTAGTTTTTTTGATTACTTAGGCTTTTATATGAGGGGGAACACATAAAAAACTGGAATTTATAAAAAAACTGTGCACTCTTACACATTTAAACTTCAATCACCTTCAAAGTACCTTCCATTTAATCCAATACAGCTATTGAGACATTTTTTCCACTGCTAGAAATAGTTTTTGAACTCTAATTCTGATGTGTGTTAGTGTTTCTATGTTTTTTTGTTTCACCTCTTCCATATTGGCAAAACGTTTAAACGTTTCCCTTTGAGGACTTTGTTCATCCAGGGAAATAAAACAAAGTCTCTTAGGGCAAGATCCAGTGAACAGGGAGGGTGGGGCGTGGGGGTCATGCCATTTGGGTCAAAAACTGCTTAACATTCAGCACAGTGTGGGCAGGCAGGCTCGTAAATCAGCCATTAAGAAATGGGCAACTGTGCTGAAAGAGTCTTCAAAATAGTTTCACTGAAGCCGAACCCGTTCTCTCACAACAATGCCTGCTGGTACACTGATACAGATGGGTTCCTAGAACATTCAACTAGAGGGAGAAGCCTGTACTACAAGGAACCTGCCCTCCAGAAGATAATTCCTGTTTTTTATGGGTCCCCTCCTTATATACAGGTGATCATATACGTGGACTTACTTCTCTTTAATCTGTATGCCTTTTTTTTTTCTTGCTTTATTGCACTGGCCTAAACAAACCTCCAGTACAACACTGAGTATAAGTGGTAAGATCAGAAATCTTTGCCTTGTATACCCGATCTTAGGAGAAAGCATTTAGACTTCCACCATTAAGTTAGTCATAAAATTTTCATAGATGTAGTCTGATAAAAGGCTATTTGCAGAAAGTTTTTAACATGAATAAGTGTTGAATTCTGTCATGGTTTCTGTATCTGTTGACACGATCTTGTGGGTTTTCTTATTTTTAATCTGTTAATAGAATAAACTATTTACTTCTATTTTTAGAAGTCACTTATTCTTTGAAAACCACTTGATGGAACCTCTGAGTATTTTGTGAATTAAAGAGCAGATATAGAAAGATAACATCAAGAAAACTGGCAATGGTAATTCATCCCTTTCTTTTATTGGCTCTGGTTTATTATATCATGATTCCTTTATTCAAAAAGGTCCAAAAGCAAGAGAAATGAAAGCCAAAGCTGCATTAGTCCTGTCTAAGGTCAGAGACCCTTGATTTGAAGACATGGGTAATGCCACATGGTTAACACAACCGTGACGCTTGGCTGATCAGTCTACAATCTGATGCCAGGTTGAATTATGAGGTGAATAATAATAATCATCATAACAACAACAACAGATACAGGAAACGAAATAAAAAGAAGAAAATCTGGTAAACAAGAAAAGGAAGAAAAATACACAAAGGGCTTCTGCTAGTCTGCTAGTCCTGGAGTGCATTTGTAAAAATCTCATCAATGTTTCCTTTTTTAAAATTACAATTGACAATCATTATTATTTCATATTAGTTTCAGGTATAAAGCATAGCAGTTAAGGCAATTATATAATTTACAAAGTTTTCCACCCGATAATTCAAGTACCCATCTAACACCATACATGGTTATTAAAATATTATTGACTATATTTCCTATGTTGTACTTTACATCCCCATGACTATTCTCTAACTACCAGTTTGTACTTCTTAATCCTTTTACTTTTCAGCCAACTCCCACAACCTCCCTTCTCTCCATGAACCATCAGTTTGTTGTCTACATCTATGAGTTTGTTTCTGTTTTGTTTGTTCATTTATTTTGTTCTTTAGATTCCATGTATAAGTGAAATTATTGAATGTTACTTTTCTGACAAAGCTATTCTCCACATAAATGTAAACCTTTAACTTTAAAGCAACAAAAATACTTGGGGAGTCTTGGTCTTTTAGCATAACCACAATGGTGACCCACCACCAATCATGCTCTCCCAGTGTGATGGAAGCTAATTGATGTTCTTGGAAGTGCAATTTGGATCCTGCCATTGAATCGGCATGCAGGCTGTAAGAGGGTCCAGAGATTTGCAGAGTTAGCCTTGGTGTCACTGAGAAACTCAGTCCCAGAACCAGGCAACATATACTAAACTACAGGGAGACCAAAAGCCTCGACTCATGTCCCCCAAACTTAATCAGGAGTAACATGCCACTCTTCCTATTACTAGGTAAAGAAAATCCCTCTTGACTTTTAGTACCTCCCAAGAGCTGACTCAAATTTCCCAGCAGTTTCTGAAATGTATCACTCTCTAATTTCTTCTCATGCTTAGAAAGCTGTTTACAGATACAACCAACCAGGAAATGACAAAACATCTTTTAGTAATATAATTTGCTTAAATGAAACATTTCTCTAATATAAGATACAGAACCAATAATCCAAAACTAGGAATAACTGAACAAATTTCCCATCAAGGATTGCCACTTGAAGAGACATAATATATATATATATTGTGTTTTTAAAAGAAATAATGCTGCCCTGGCTGGTGGCACAGTGGATAAGGCACCAGCCTGCAAACCCAAAGGTCACTGGTTCGATTCCCAACCAGGGCACATAACCAGGTTGCGAGCCAGGTCTCCAGCCGGGTCCTTACTTGGAGGCAGTTGAAAGGCAATCACACATTGATGTCTCTCTCCCTGCTCTCTGCCTCTCTCCCTTCTCCTCTATCTAAAGATAATAAATAAAAATCTTAAAAAAAAAAAAAAAAAAAGAAGAATGTAAAAGAGTATATAAAACATGCCAGCACATTCTTTTTATATTTTATTATAAATATGATGTACCAAAATTAATTTACTCACTTGTCTTTTAGCTTCTCTCAGTTTTCTTTTGAGAGCTGTCAAAATTCTTTGTACTTCCCATAATCTTTCTTCTTTAGATAAATCCTTTATCCCACCCTGCAGATCTCGATGTAAACAATTTAAAAGAAATTCCTAGAAAATAAGCCACACACTTCTGATCATTCACATCTTATCATTTTATAATAAAACCATGCAATTTATAAAGATGTAGTCAACTATTTTTCAATTAGCATTAAA
This sequence comes from Noctilio leporinus, assembly GCA_004026585.1. NCBI lineage: Eukaryota > Metazoa > Chordata > Mammalia > Chiroptera > Noctilionidae > Noctilio > Noctilio leporinus. The sequence continues at coordinate 104,983 of PVIW01004984.1, read as the reverse complement.
GGAATGAAATAACGACACAAGTTACTTTTTAAGGATATGACTGAAAAATCATTCTTATTTGTTTTGTCCAGGCATTGGGTTCTCATTAATTTACATTACTACAACAGTAGTTAATGTACACCACTTAACCCATTATCAACTAATAAATAGGAGCTCAGAGCAAATGAAAAGAAATGAAAACCAAGCAGGGATTTGATAACATGTATGTAAATAAAAGATGGAATAATAATCAAATGTAAGTAAATTTCTTACTTAGTCCTGAATTTCTTACTAGGCTTGCCAAATACACATATACAACCAAATGACACTGTTACTTTTTTTCCTATCAAAGTAGCAAGGGGAAAAGCATGTGCCACAGAGTAAGTTATTAACAACATCAGTATTCTTATCTATAAAATACAATCAACAGTAACCTTATCTGGTTATGGATAAGCTAACATTTTTGGACTGCTTACCATGTGCCCAACACCATGCTAACCATCTTTAATGCATTACCTTATTTATTTTAATCTTCACGTCAAACCTATGTGAGGGCCCAATTTAAAATGGGATCACTAAGGCTTAAGGAGGTTAAGCAATTTGCCTATATAGTTCAGTCAACTGAAAGCAGAGCAAGAATTTAAAGCCAGGTTTTCTATTCAAAACCTATGCTCTCTCCATGACATCCTAACTTAACTGGCATGTAACATTTGCCTAAAATAGACCCAGACATACTTTACAATGTACTCAATGAACTTTGGAAAGTATGTCTTCATCATCTTTGTAAAGGTCATCTTCATCATCAGTCTCTAAACAGGTCACACCAAAGTACATAGACTCTTCAGGGCTAAAGCACAGGCTGAGCTTACGTACCTGTCTTCTGATCTCCTCCTTGATGCTCTCCTGGGTCTCTGGCAGTGTGGGCATAGTGGCCATGTTAGACCAGCGGAGAGGTTTCGTCACTTGCTTTAGTATCACATTTCCAAAGAGCTCTTGCACATGTGTGAAAAACACATACAGGACACGATTGCTAATCTAAGGGAAAAAAGGATTTGCAAGAAAACTACTATTTTATTTTGTTTAATGTGTGTCTGCTGCATAGTACATTCCTTTAATCTCAGACACGTGAATGAAAGTTTTCCTCAGTAGTAACTGGACATGCTTTGCTAATTAGTTATTTAAAGAAGAGAATGGAAAATTCTGAGTTAAGTCATGCACTTTTAAGTACCATAAGGAACTGGAAAGAAAAGGATGCAGAAGCTGATGACCATCAATTTTTTCCTTCTTAACACTATAATATTAAGTGATTTATCGAAAGTCTTATGTTCTTTTTTACAAGTTATTTTAAGACCTTTTAACACACACACTGGTCTACTGAAGAATATGAAGGAACCAAGAGCATTTGCAGTTAGTTGTAAAGTTGGGCTGAGAGTTTGAGATCTTACTCTGGAAACAATGCCTTCTGAGCACATTTGCACAGCCAATGTTTTAAATATGAAGTTCATATACCAGATCAGGACTGGATGAAAAGCTAATAAAAGAAATGACTTTCTACCTAAAAATTACTCTTATAACACACTTTAATCTCCTATGGTACTATATTCCCTATTAGAGCTATATTATTTACCAAATTCTGAAATCAGAACTGAAATATAAACATCACCTCATTTTTCTGGCATTTGTGTTTGGCCTGAGTAAAATATCAGTAACTCTAAATACAAGAAAAACACATGCTCTTTTCAAGGGCCAAGTGGGCACCAATAAATGAAGGCCAAGTATTTTTGTTATAAAGAAAATACCAATTAACATTACATAATTCCCTGAATCATCTTCTCAGATAAAATTCCCCAATATGCTTCTATAGGATCTATCTTTATGAATGGAATCCTTAAATTCCTAACCAAACAAATGTTAGGTCCCTTTGTGCCTAAGTCTGATGTGTGTATGATATAACTAAGCAATAATACTATTTGAAGAAATAGATGAAATCCTTATATGTTCATCATCCTCTCTGCTGACATTGTCCATTCCATGAAAGAAAAGAAACAACTATTCAGGCTTAACCATTATCTACTTTCGCTGGTTAATTGTTCTGTATGCAACTACAACAAAAATGCCTCCCTCCCACTCCCTCAGGGCCAGCATCAGAGGGCACATATACCTGAACGGTTGGGCTGAGCACTATAGAAATGTTCTGTATATTCATTTTTGTTTCCAGTTCCTTCTCGATAACATGGTCCATGTGCACAATCAGCCAAGAAATGAGAAGATAGTTACATTCTGGCAGTTCTTTCAGCAAGCGCTGGAATTCCTGCACTTTCTCACTCTCTGTGCTCCTCCCACAAGCTTCTTCAAAGCGAGGCATAAGTTCTTTGGTAAGCAGATTTTCCGGAAGGTCTCGTAGATACTGCTTCAGCAAACTGGCTACAGTGTTAGGCTCATATTCTTCCAAATTTGGAGACTCTTCTCTGTCATAGGCTGCCTTCAGCTCATCCACTTTGGATTTAATTCCTTAAAACATTCAAATTCAGAGAAAGAGAATATCAAGAAAAAATCAAACAGCTTTCTTCCCTCTTGCATCTACCCCTGGGGAGAGATCAGAGAAGCCAACCTGACAATACCAAATCTCTAGTTATTAAGTATTTACCTGTACTAGGTTCACACAATTTCTCTGTAAACAAGATAATAAGAAAGACTGTAATTGAGAGTGAACTTAATCAAAAGCTAAATGATAAAAATTCAATATTCAAAACAAAATTCATAGCAACCACAAACACATTAAGTGAATAAATATACCAATCAACTCGGGGAGAAATTTTTTTTTCTTTCTCTGACATCATTTATTTTAAGATTTTATTCATTATTTTTAGAGAGAAGGGCAGGGAGGGAGGAAGAAAGGGAGAGAAACGTCAATGTATGGTTGCCTTTCACCTACCTCCAGCTGGAGACCTGGCTTGCAACATGGTTATGTGCCCTGACTGGGAATCAAACCAGCGACTTTTGGGTTCGCAGGCCAGCACCTATTCACTGAGCCACTAGCCAGGGCTAATTTTTCTTCATTTAAAGATAGGTAGGTAAAATTTCAGGCAAAAGCTAAACTACAGTCTGAGCATAAAGTCTTGCCCTACATGGGTGGCCAACTGTTTTTTCCAAAGTCACAAGACTGAGGACAAAACACTACTCAGTATATATAAGATGTTTAAAAAAAAAAATACTTTTTATAAGTAAAAATTGTATCACAAATGTAAACAGTGAGTTTGTATCTAAACAAACTCTTTGAAAATTATTCTTGATTAAATAATCCTCATTTAATTTCTATTTTCAAGTTAGAATTCTTTACATATTTTCTTTATCTGGAATACAGCTAGAACAAAAAAAGTAAAATTTAAAAATTTGATTAAAATTTTTTGATGAAAAAATTTGATCTAAAATCAAATTGTTTTGCTTTTCTTACTGGACAGAAAGAAAATAAATGTCTTCAAATTGTTATATAAATTTTAAATCTTTAGTCCAATCTTTAGTCCAAAATTGAAGTGACATAATTCAGTGACAATGATGACTCCTAAGAGTATGAAGTTGCTTTCTGTTGCTTTTAATACTGAAAACTAGCAACAACTTAAGGCTAAGAGATTGTAATGGCAAATAGGAATACTAAAGTGTCATCTAATCTGAACATCATCCTACATTGATAGTGCTGCCATCTGGGTTTTGGCATTCCTGACTTTATGTAAAAACCTCTTAATGGCATTATAATAAATGTGTAACTATCTAGCAGTGACAAAATCAGTCCTCCAAAGATGAAAATAGTGATATGAATCTCATTTTTGTATCTTTATTTTGAGGCAGAAAACTTAGGAAATTATTCCTATTTTCTTATTATGGTAATATGAATGAAATACAGTGACTAATAAACTTTAAGTGAAATTCTGGCAAAGACCTCCTCTCTTTCTTACATATATATGTTTTACACACATATTTAATTTTCCCCCAATAGTAGCTACCCAGAAAATTGCACAAGTAAACAATTAGAATGTGTTTGGTTTGCTATGAAATTGTTATAAAAATATTTTCCTTTTAAAAACTGGACACTTCAAATAAAGCATCCCAGGCAGAGGAAGATCATATGCAAAATGATATTAATGTATTTTAAATTTTAAAACTGGAACTTATACTCCAGCAGAAACAACATTATTACTAGCAATCAAAAACAGCACAGCTATATATTCTGTAGTCTACAGTATGCTTGAATGCAGCATACTGTTAGAGCTAAAGATAAATAACAAATTGATCAAGGCAGGAGCTCAACCTCAGTCAATAGGAAAAGCTCAATTTGAATGCTCTGACCCACAAATAAAGAAGAGTTCTGCAACTCTGACTTCCCAAAAGATACAACATCAAAAACACCTAAAATAAAAAAGAATTTTTTTAACAAAGCTGTAGAAACTCTGCAGAGAAACTTACACTAAAACCAAATTTTCTTCATGCCTACCAAAATCATGTGAAAGAAGCAGTTTATATTAGTACTCATTAATCCTTTAAAAATCAATTCATCATAAATATTCTTAAATCAAAATTTCAAATTCATTTAAATATTTTTTGTTACTAAGGAGTTGTAAATAAATCAAATACAATTTCTGATTTGTTTACTTTCTATAAAATAGTGACCATTTGAGCCAAAATATTCTTAAATGGTAATATGTTTAGCTGCAGGGTTATGTAAAGGGTTTCCCCAATTATCAGAATGTCTGCTCCTTCTCAACAAAACTTAAATAAAAAATCTATCTTCTAGAAATGTATACCAACCAATTAAATGGAAAAATTAAGTCTAATTTCTTTATATATTCTAAATGTGTATTACTAACTCATAAAATGTGTGACTAACAATAAATTTTATTTAAAAACCTCTAGTACCAAGAAATGAATTATGGGAATATAATGACTTGGAACACATGTTGCCACAGGTCAGAATTTTCATACTATACCAACACAAAAGTCACACACTGCTTAGTATGAAATAGTATACATTTTGCCTGATTTCAGATGCTCAATATGAATTACATTCTTGCCAAGTATGGAATTTTAAATGTCATACATATGCAACAAAGGATAATAGAAAATCAATTTTACTAACAGTTGCACATGCTGACAGAAGCATTCATATTTGGGGCCTAACTATTTAACAAATAACACTTCATGTCCCTTAACTAATTCAGGAAATACATTATTATGCTAATAATAATAATCATGTAAATAAACACATTTATTATGCCAATAAATGTGTCTTGTGGCCAAGAAGCATCCTTAGCCCAGATTTCCTGCCTTCTCCCACTAAACTCCCTCACAACATGGCTCCTGCTTGGAGAGGGAAAATGAGGAGAATAAATCAGAGTCTGAGTGCACCCAACTTTCCATTCCAGGATGCTGCAAGCTATGACCAACTCATATGTAAATCCTCCTAATGAAAAGGAGTATCATAAAAAATATAAAACTGCCAAAACACACACACACACACACACACAGAGTGGGGGATTTTGTTCAAATCGAAGAATCAAGGAAATGATCAAGCCTTAGGACTCATGTTATAATTTCCTTCACAAGTTAGTATTTGTCCTTCCTTTGAAAAATGAATGCAATATACAGATGATGTATCATAGATGCAACACCTGAAACCTATAATTTTATTAACTAATGTCATCCTAGTAAAGTTAATTTTTTAAAAAGATACAAACAAAAAATTGGAAGTGAAGACAATTTTTAAAAGCAATCAACTCCATGTCCCCAATACCTGAAACTCTGTAGATGCCTTCACACTTCATACCATACTTCTCTACATAATCTACACATTCACGGAAAACTGCTGGCAATCGAATACCATCATACATCATGGTCCTCTCTGCTGCATCAGCCAAGGGAATTCCAAAAATGGGTTTGAGATTTGGAATATCAATCTGAGGCACCTCTGGCTCCTGAACTGGCTTCTTCTTTTTCTTCTTTTCCTTCCACTGTTTAACAACATCAGCTGCTGTCAAGTCTTTTGACTTCTTCTCTTTATGTTTTTCTTCTTTGTGCTTTTCTTCTTTATGTTTTTCCTCTTTGGGTTTCTCTTTCATTTTAAAATCCTTCTCTTTCTTCTTAGAAAAGCTGGGTTTCTTGAAAACATGGATTCCCTTGGATCTCTTCATTTTGGAAGGACTTTCAGCTTCATCTCCAGAGCTATCCTCCTGAAAGGCAGCATAGCCTTCAGCTGTGAAAGAAATGTGAGAAGTGTGAGTTATGTTTGTTCAATTTCAAACTGTTCATATGCTTTTTCAAACACAGGACAAAAAAAATATGCCACCTGGCACTAGCTACCTAGCTTTTCACATCATGGCCAACCCCTTCTTGGTACTCACTCCCCACAAAAAATGGGTATCTTCTCCACTAAAAGATATTGCAATGACCTCTTCTCCTAACCACAAGAGGGCAACATGGGAAGAGCTAGTTATTCTTGCAATAATAGGTAGTGAAAACTGGTTTTATTTTATATGTGTTTAACTGGAATTTTGGCAAACCAAGTATTAAAAACACACAAGACAAGTTGTACACAGAGAGCTAGTGGAAAGAATCATTCTATAAAATAGAGCACCCTTTCATCATCTGAACTTACTTAGATTTTTTCATATTTGGTCCCTGTAATTTGAGTCAACTTCAAACCACGACAGGAACTGTCCTATTGTTTTAAATTTTTTTTTAATTTTTATTTAAATCCTCACCCAAGGACACTATCTCATTGCTTTTAGAGAGAGGAAAGGAGAGAAACATTGGTAAGTTGCCTCTTGCACGCCCCCAACTAGGGATTTGGCCTACAACCCAAACATGTGCCCTGACAGGGAATCAAACCAGTTGTTTTGGTTCACAGGCTGATGCTCAATCCACTAAGCCACACCAGTCAGGGCCAGATGGCAGAAATCTTCAGGGTATGCGCAGCAACTTGAGTTCTCAGACACTGCTGGTGGGAGTGTAAACTGGTATTAACTACTCTGGGAAATTGTTTTGCAGGCTGTACTAATGCTGAATGAAATAAGCATGGCCTGTGAATGAGCAGCCCTATTCCCAGGCATATACACAAGAGAAATACACAACCATGTAAATGGTGTTTATAGAAGCACTCTTTGTGACAGTCAAAAACTGAAAACAACCCAAATGATAACAGTGCAATGAACAAATTCTAGTATTTCTAGTATATCAATGTAATGAAAATGAACAAATTACTACTGCATGTAACAACATGGGTGAATCTAAGAAACATAACACTGGGCAAAATAAACTAGACACAAAAGAAAATCTTTCATTTAAGTAAATGCAAAACTTGACATGATCAACCTAAGCTGAAAGAAGTGTAGCTATGGAAGGAGTTAAGGATTCCCTGTTCAAGGGAAATAAAGGGAATTTCTAAGTTGCTTATTAAGCTCCATTTCCAGATTCTTGCAGTAGTTACACAGGAGTATCCATTTTGTGATAGCTCATCAAGTTGTACACAATCTGTGTCTGAATGTTATGCCTCAAAAATAAATTTTAAAATATCATGAAACTCAAAATAAAGTAATACTTAAAATAACTCACTTGATTTGCTTTTAATGTACTCAAGACCAATGCTTAAAACAATTCATCCTCCCTATCAAATGGAGACTATCAATAAATGCCTTATGGCATTTGCTTACAACAAATGAGTAACTACTTTCTTCACAGTTCCAATAACATGTAACCCAACTGCTTGTACATCCTTGCCAAAAAGTAAAATTCCAATTTGTACTTTTTATACATTATTTTAAATGGCTACTTTAAGAAACTTCAACCAGAAAGCTTAACCATTTCTGGAAATTTAGGTTTTTTAGGTTTTTGTTTTGTATTTGGTGGAAGTAAAGCCGTAAGTTGTAACTCTAGTATACAAAAATTGAGACCTTGAAAAATAAAGAGCAAAAAAATATCAAACAAGGAGCCTTTGGACATACTTCCAAAAGATAGCAAGTACATGTGATTTGACATATCTAAAATATATCAAAACCAGAGAAAAATGCCACTTACTCCTTTTTTCCTTTTTCTTAAATTTTCCTTTTTTCTTTCCATAGTCTTTTTCATCATCAGACACTATATCCGGAGGCTCATGGAGGCTGTCATGAGGAGGCGAGGGCTCGCCAGTGCGGTATAATCCAGGAAATTTAGTAGGACTGATTTCCTCAGAGCTTGGGGTTCTAGTAAGACCACTGCCATGCTCCACCCTGCGATGTTCACTAGGGCTGCTGGTGGGGGGCAGGAAGCACTCTGTCATTCTGCCTTCCTGAGATAGTGCCAAGGGCTTCTCTGTTACCTATCCATTACACCTGCACGGAAGAAAAAAAGATCATCAGATTCATCAAATACCAACCAAAACACAAAGCACCACACACACATACACACAACATAGCAATTAATCTTGCAGTCACAAATCAAAGGTATTTTTTCATTACCCTCCTTTAAAAAGATGTTGTCATTTTATCATCTCAAGTTACATTCCATGTATCATACATGCAGTTCTCATGAGCTGAAAGCCCTGGGATTATCAAATATTAGAGAAATAAACCAACTGAAAATCAGAGTTAGTGTACTCAAAGTAGAATAGAGTTCCTTCATAAGAAAAAACTCACTATTGTAAAAGGCTTCATTTTGATTGATATCTAGCTTAAATTATTAGTTTTTCTTTAAACTATGACCAAGCAATTATAAATAAATTACAAAGACTATATAACTATACATAAATAGTTCAGTATCAAAATTAAAATTGACAATAGTTTAAATGATAAGATTTAATGATTGACACAATTACAGATCATTAACTGTAGTCCTATGTTGCAAACAATTAGTCCATGTGTTGATAATAACTATTTTACTTTACACCTCAATTACCTCATTTGCTCAATCGTAAAATAAACACAGTTTCACTAGAATGGACACTACAAAAGACAAAGGGTAATAAAAATTCAAGGTTTGTTTGCATTTTTTTCTCCTTTAGATAGAAGATACATAGTCAAAGTACTGTGTTCATAAGTTACTTGCACTAGTTCTCATGATATTCAAGTGAAATACAACTAGAATAATTTATCTTTGCACTCACTTTTCAGGTTATCTTGCAATTCAAAAAACCCACAAGTCATAAATAGTAACTGATAAATCTGACCATAAATAAAGTCAAAAGACAAGCAAATATGAAAAATATTTGCAAACGGTGACAGAACTAATTTCTTAAAAAGCACTTCCAAATCAATTAAAATATAAACAAATCAAGAGACACATGCAAAGGCTGTGAACAGCTGTTTACAGAAAAATGACTACTATCTATACAAAACAATGGTTAACGACAGCTATAATTTTTAAAACATACACTAAAACAATGTTACCATTTTTCAACATCAAACTGACAATAAAGAATAAAATAGGTGTATACTATTCAGTGTTGGTAAGGATCCGAGCAAATGGATTCATGAGATTATCTACTAATGGGAAAAGTATAAATTTGCACAATCTTTTCAAAAAAGCAATTTGGTAATATCTATCAAAAATTTTTTTAAAGATTTTATTTATTATTTCCAGAAAGAGGAGAAGGAAAAGAGGCAAAGAGGGAGAAAAACATCAATGTATGGCTGCCTTTCACCTGCCTCCAGCTACAGACCTGGCTGGAGACCTAGTTTGCAACCTGGTTATGTGCCCTGGCTGGGAATCAAACCAGTGACCTTTGGGTTCGCAGGCCGGTACCTATCTATCCACTGAGCCACCAGTGAAGGCCCAAAACTTTTAATGTACTCTCTTTGACTCAGGTATTCTCTTTCTAGATATTTATCTTTCAGATATACTTTTATAAGACTTCAAATATGCACACATAAAAATATTCATTTCAGCAATGTAAAAGCAAAAACAAAATAACCTAAATGACAATTGTGGACCCTGAGAAAGAAAATACCTACTGAAAAAGGATACCTGGGCTTAAATTTAAAAAACATAACAGACATTTCTACACAGGGACCTTTCACATAAACCAAACTTTTTGAGAAGCCTGAATACACTCACTACCTGCCTCCCACACTGAACTGCCTTCCTGCACTATGTTTGTGCCATCTGAGCCAGTCCTTATAAATGAGTTCCTGGAATTCTATTTCAAGTGACAGACCTGAGTCTTTCCCCAACCAATAGATGTATATCTATAGTCCCCATTAGCACTGTCACCAACCAGAGACACTTTATTATGATTGAACCTAAAAAGCACCATGCTTTTTAGAGTCATTTGCATGAGGACTGGTCAATCAGAGACCAGGGGTTGGGACTTCTATTTAACACAGCCCCCCTCTGACTAGGGAGCCCACTTTCCCTTTCCACTAAAAACTGAAGACTGTTTTCTGGAGACATTTCACCAGAGCAAAGAGCAGGTACAGCAGGGCACAGCAGACCAGACAGGTGACCAGTGGAAAAAAGCAAGTTGTCTAACAGGGGCGCCTCATAGCCATGCTGCTTCATAATTATGCTGTAATACTACTGAGCTGTTTGTACTGAATAAGGTTTCCTTCACACTGCACCCCAGATTGGGCACTCCTGCGGGCATTAAACTGGTGCCAATGACCATCAGTTGATAGGATCAATAGATAAGTTAAATTATGGTCTATCTAAATAATGGAAATAACATTACATATACAATTTCTGAAAACATATGACAGTTCATCACTGTTAACTTTTGGAAGTGGTAATAGGAGAGGATGAGAAAGAGTCTTTGTTTTTAATTTCCATTTTATCCCTTAAAGTTTGAACCTTACCATGTCCATATATTATTTTTATTATTAGTTTTCAAAAATGAACAGACCATGCCCTGAATGGTGCAGGTCAGCTGATTGGGCATCATCCTGCAAAGCAAAAACTTGCTTGTTCAATTCGCAGTCAGGGCATATTCCTGTATTGTGGGTTTGGTCCCTGGTTGGGGCACATGCGGGAAGTAGCTCATCGATGTTTCCTTAACACCGATGTTTCTCTCCCTCTTTCTCTCCCCCTTCCCCTCTCTCTAAAAATAAGATTAAAAAAATGAGCAGGCCATCTTTTTAATCTTATAAAAATCATGCAATATTAAAAATCATGTTTTTTACAATATTTAATAATGTGGGAAAAAGCAATTTTATAGCACACTGTTGATTTTTAAATATACAAATATATGCAAAACTGCAATAAAAGAAGAGTAATAATGATTATCTCTGAATTCTAAATAACCTAACTTCTTACTTTTCTGCAGAAAGTTTTATTAAAGGATCCACAAACATCACTATATTTCTTCTGTTTTGTTGCTGGACCCTGACTTTTGGCTATCACTTTTTTTAAAAAGCACATCCTAAGCCCTGGCTGGTGGCACAGTGGAAAGGCGCTGGGCTGCAAACCTAAAGGTCGTTGATTTGATTCCCAGCCAGGGCACATAACCAGGTTGCAAGTCAGTTCTCCAGCCAGGTCTATAGCTGGAGGCAGGTGAAAGGCAACCATACATTGATGTCTCTGTCCCTCTCTGCTTCTCTCTCTCCCTTCCCCTTCCCCTTCCCCTTCCCCTTCCCCTTCCCCTTCCCCTGAAAAATAATAAAATGTTTTTAAAAATAAATAAATAAAAAGCACATCCTAATTCTATTTTTCCTTTAATTGAAGACATCCTAAGTTTTGGCAATCATAGGATTTTGGAATTCAGAAGGCACTGGAGTCCAACCAGCATTAACAGTTCTACATGACAGGTGAGAATACTGACCTCCAGAGATTGAGGAAACAAAAACACAGCTGTGCTAAAGAAGCACAGCTTTACACTACAGAAATTAAATGCTTTAGAGACATCCCATCCACAAATGACCTATTTTGTTTTATGTTTCTCTGACTTTACTTTGGAACCCAGCTCTTCTTCCAGTGTTTCTGTATAACTAATTCATACTTATCTTTTAATATTAAGCTTACAAATGGGCACAAAGAAGCTTTGTAAATGTTCTAGATTTGGATTGTGGTGATGGTTACCTAAACCTATATATTTACTAAAAAATCATTGAATTGTATATTTAATTAGTATACTTTATAGTATGCAAATTATACCTCAATAAAGCTGCAAAAAAATAGATTAAGTACCAGCAACACTTTCTCCAGGATTCCTCCTTCATGACCCATCCTGTCTAATCTATGCCATAGATAGTACCTTTCCATCGTCCCAAAATCTCCTACATTACATGCACCGTGTCATGATTTAAATACTTATGCAATGCATTATGGCCATCTTGCATAATAATCTATAATAATCTACCAGCTCCAGCATTAAACATAACACAGGGCATACAGAAAGCACTCTAAATATTTATTTACTTATTTTTAAAAGATTTTATTTAATTTTTAACATCCTTTTTTTTTTTTTTTTTTTTTTTAGGAGAGAGAGGAGAAAGGAGGGTGAAAGAGAGAAAGAGAAACACTGATGTGCGAGAGATACACAGACTGGTAGCCTCTTCCATGCCTCCAACTGGAGATTAGGCCATGAATCAAACTGGCAATCCCTCAGTTCACAGGCCAAAGCTCAATACACTGAGCCACACTAGCCAAGGCTAATTTATTCATTTTTAAAGAAAGGGGAAAGGAGGGGGAAAGGAGGGAGAGATACATGGATGTGAGAAAAACATCAATCTCTTGTATACACTCTGATAGGAGACCAAACTGGCAATCCAGGCATGTGCCCTGACCAGGAATTGAACTGGTGACTGTTTACTTTTTTGGAAAATGCCAACCACACTGATCAGGGCTCAAATATATATTTAATCAACTAATCATAGTCTCTTCTATGTTCTTAACATATTGCATATTGCTGATTAGAGAAAGAAGAAATGAAACTGGCTCTTAGCCTTAAACTTAAATTAAATAAACAAAGGAAAGTAATCCAAATTTTGAGTTCCTGTGGCTTCATGAACTTTCACGTACGTTAAGTAACCTTAGCACATCTGTGAGAAAGCTAGTATTCTTCCCTGTTTATAAACAGTGGAACCAAGGTTCAGAGAACTGAAGTAGCTTGCCCTAAGTCATACATCAAGTAAAAGGTAAACATGGATCTGTTTGACTCAAAACACATTGTTTCCACTAGACTGCCCTTTATGTATACACACACAAAAAGGAGTAAGCAAATTTATACCAAGAGGACATCACAGTTAAAGACTCAAGCAAAATAGGGGCTTATTATGAGAATGCAAGAAGACTGGTCTAATCAGAACAGTTTCTGTGAAGGAGCAATGGAAAAGATATTGGAAGACAAGGTTGACTCTGAACTGACCAACTGCATGCCACGCTGAGGAGTTTGGACTTGATGTGGGAGTCATCACCCATTCCAAAGCCAGAAAGTGAGAAAACTGGGGCTAAAAGAGGTAAGGGCAGAAATATGATCAAGAAAATGCCAGATATCCTTTGACCATTCCCTCTTTTGTGTCCCTACAACATTTTGTAAGTTACATAAACACACACATTCACATGTTCTCCTAGTTCACTAATATCTTTTCAGTTTCCATACTAGACCAATGAAGCTTCATATACAAAGCCCTTAGTAAATTTATCCTGCAAAAACTATTCTAATGAAATATTGTTGATTTGATTAATCCAGTGTTGGGCATGAGTGGAAGAAAGGGGAGCAGCTAAAAGCAGATACAGAGGAATGAAAGCCTGAATGTAGGGTGATTTAATAAGAAACAATGTTTGCATTAGGATATACTGTTTTGAGCACTGGAGAGATATAGCAAGCTGAAATTTCACTGAATAAAAGTACAGGAGAGACAGGCATCATACGGTCCATGGTAAATTTAAGTATAAACAGTCAAAGATAAAAAACAAAAAACAACAATTAAAAATTCCTGCTTCTGAGACAAAGAGAGAACTGCTATAAATTTGTCTACATCTTGAAGAAAAAAAATGTACCCCTATTGCTTCTGTAAGCAGAACTAAAAATCTTGGTTATCAGATTTAAAACAACAACAACAACAACAAAGACCAGACTGACAGGTAAAGAGAAAGCAGACATGTTAGGGACTTCACAATCCCAGGAAGATAGTTGTGACTTCCCTGAGTTTTCATTTTGCCTCTACATCACAGACATGAAGCTCAAAAAGCTAGAAACCCAAAAAGCTAGACAGACAGATGAGGCAACAGCAAAAGTCTGCTCCCTCCAAGACAAAACTTTATATAATAATGGTGTACTCCAGCCAAACACCACAGGAAAATCTACAGCCTCACCCCAATCTGTACCAGTGAAGAGGAGCCTAGATTTGCACCCTCATGAAATGCCCCCAAAATCCCACTTAGGGGTGTGAGAGGTGGTGTTTAGGGAGGTTAAGTAGGGAGCTGGGCTTTTTACATCTGCTATATGGCAGTAAGTCCCCTTCTCACATGGAGGTATCAGTGGAGACCAGTGGAAAATGTGGACTTCTACCCCCAGGACCAAAGTAACTAGGCACCTTGTTCCTTTCCTGCTGGGTAGTCTGAGGAGGCCTAGCACTGAGTCAGGATTTTCACTATCGCCCAGTGGTAATAAGACTACCCCCACCTCAATGTCAGTGGAGACCACATGAGTAGCTAGAAAGACAAGGGGAAAAAGCTCCTAAGAAAAGATCAATTACATAGAAAACAAATCACAATGTAGTAAAATTAAATCTAATAATCATGGTAAATGCAATGAATTAAGCATTCCAATTAAAAAGCAGATAATCAGCCTTGGCTGGTGGCTCAGTGGATTGACACTGGCCTGCAAACCAAAAGGTAACTGGTTCAATTCCCAGTCAGGGAACATAACCAGGTTGCAAGCCAGGTCTCCAGCCAGGTGTGTAGCTGGAGGAAAGTGAAAGGCAACCATACACTGATGTTTTTCTCCCTTTCTTCCTCCCTCCTAGCCCTTTTCTCTAAAAATAATAAATAAAATCTTTTTTAAAAAATAAAGATTTCTTTAAAACAAAGCAGATAATCATACTGAAGGAAACAGCAAGATTCAACTATGTTGTTTACAAGAGATGTGATTTAAATATAAATACTACACCGAAAAGTTAAAAGCAACTGAAAAGATATGCCATACAAACATATAAGGTGAGTGACTATAATATCAGAAAAAACAGATCTTCAAGACAAGTAGTGTCAGAAATAAAGAATATTCTCACAATCATAACAGACATAATTCTATTTGTGTACATGTCTAATTAACAGCTTTGACTACATGAAGCAAAAACTGACAGAAATAAAGACAAATCTCCATTATCATTATTATAGTACTCCTTTCTTAGTAAACAATAGAAGCAAACAAATATAGATAAAAATACATCAGCTAGGACACTAAAAGCACAGATCATAAAAGAGTAAGTTGATAAATCAGTTTTCATCACAATTTAAAACTTCTCCTCTTTGAAAGAAAACTAAATTAGGAAAATTAAGTGGCAAGCCACATACTTAATAAAACTATCTGTAATACATAATAGCTGACAGCTCATTTCTTCAGAAGGATAATGTTATCAGTATACAGGGTGCACGAGATACATTGGCAGTAACTTTTGCATCGTCTTATTTCACAAGCTTATTAATTTTAAAAAACTGTTTCCAAGGTTATGATTTAACATCATTGTTTCAATAAAGTATTAAGTTCTGAGAGCAACCATCATGTCAAAGGAATACAATGTTAGAGCAACCATAATTTCTGGACTACGTGCAGGGCCAACTGCTAAGGACATTGTGGACTTCTATAACATCCTTTTACATACAGTTGACAATGTGAAGGTGTATGATGCTGATTCTGATGTTGCCACACCAACAAGGAAAACACATAAGGTACTACACAAGGATCACACAAGTTCAGATATTGTACACAGAATCCAGGAGATCATCAATGATGATCCAGGAAAGTCAGTGCACTACATAGCAAGAAAACTGTAGATATTGGATTCAACAGTTTGCAAGATTATTGCTAAAGATAACAGCTACAGATTGTATGTTCTTAGAAGAGGCCAGTTTATGACACAACAACAAAAAAGGCACTTTGAAAAAGCAAGGAAACTGCTAACAAAATGGAAAAATCCTCCCCCAAAAAAACCCTCTGATTTTCTTCATTGATGAAAAGAATTTTCAGCAGGACCAAATAGTCAGCAGAAGAAACAGGTGGCTCTGTGAGAATCTTAATGAAGTCCCAATTGTCATGAAAATGAAACCTCCTGCTACAGTGATGGTATTAGGTGTTGTCAGCAATGAAGGAGGTATCATGACCCCCACATTTTTTCCCCACAAGGCTTGAAGGTGACTGCTGATGTTCACCTTGACCTTTTGAGAGTAGTTGTACCATGGATGAAGCAAGTCACAAATGGACGTCATTTTATCTTTCAACAAGATGGTGCACCAGCACATAATGCCAAAAAAGGTCCAAGAACTTCTCAATGTCAATGTTCCTGAATTCTGGTCAAAGGAAAGCTGGCTGCCTAGTTCACCAGGTGCAAATCCTTTAGACTATTATGTATGGAGCATTTGTGAGAGAGAAGCTAATACACAACCTCGTTCCAATAAAGAGGCTGTTAAAGCTAAGACTGAAAACATGATGATGTCCATAGATAAAGAAAAGTTAATGAAAGTGTGCTCAAGATTGTGAAGTTGAATTGAGTCTATTATTGCAGCAAATGGAGACGTTTTAAAACAATTTTTAAAATGACTGTTTATATATTTACATGTAAGAATAAATTTATTTCAAAATATAACTTTTGTGGTATGTTGTTTATTTTACTAACATTTTACCAATTATTGTGTGTACCCTATACATATTTTGATGTTCATATTTTTAATTTTTTTTCTACTTCTTAAACAAGACCTTTTAACATGTCACATAATACTGGTTTGGTGCTGATGAACTCCTTTGGCTTTTTCTTGTCTGCAATCATCTTTATGTGTCCTTCAATTCTAAGTGTTAGCTTTGCTGGGTAGAGAAATCTAGGTTGCTAGTCCATGTTGTTCATCACTTTGAATATTTCTTGCCAATCCCTTCCAGCCTGCAAAGCTTCTGTTGAGAAATCAGCTAACAAGTCTTATGGGAAGTCCCTTATAGGTAATTGTTTTCTCTTGCTGCTTTTAAGGTTCTTTGTCTTTAACCTTTGACATTTTAATTATGGGGTCTTGGTGTGGGTTTCTTTGGGTTCATCTTTTGGATTCTGTGCTTCCTGGACTTACATGTCTATTTCCTTCACCAGGTTAGAAGAGTTTTGTCTCCCAGTCAGGGCACATAAACAGGTTGCAAGCCAGGTCGCCAGCCAGGTCTGTAGCTGGAGGCAGGTGAAAGGCAACCATACATAGATGCTTCTCTCCGTCTCTTCCTCTCTCCCTTCCCCTCTCTAAAAATAATAAAACTTTTAAAAATTAAAAAAAAAAAAAAAAGTGCTGTCATTTTTTCAAATAGGTTTTCAATTTCTTCCTTTCTCTCTTCTTCTGGCATCCCCCATGATAAGAATATTGGACTAGTTGTCCTAGAGGCTCCTACATTATTTTTTTGAATTCCTTTTTCTTTTTGGCTATTATGATTGGGTATTTTTTTGCTTCATTATACTCCAAATCACTGATTTGATTCTCAGCTTCATCTACTCTGCTGTTGATTCTCTATAAATTATTCACTTCAGTTGGTGTATCCTTAATTTCTGACTGGTTCTTTTTTATGGTTTCTATGTCCTCTTTTTGGAGTTCTAAGTTCCTTGAACATCTTTAGAACTATTGTTTTGAACTCTATCTGCTTGTTTGCTTGCCTCCATTTCATTTAGTTCCGTTTCTGGAGATTTCTCCTGTTCTTTCATTTGGGACTTATTTCTTTGTCTCTGCATTCTCACTGCTTCCCTAGTTTGTTTCTATGTATAGCCATATCTCAGTACTCATTAGCTTCAGAATTTGTCAAACCCTGTACTGGTCTCAGTTTAAAGAGAAATATGTTAAACCACTTGGTGCTTGCTCAAGACTCTTTGCTTTCACTAGAACTTGAGTCACGATGGTACTTCATTGTTCAGTACTAGCCAATTCTAGCTCTTATCAAGAGTTCTGGAATGAACTAACAATAGTACCAAGGTACCACTGTATTAGGTAAAACTGCTAGTCTCCCAGACTTGGTAGCATGTAAGTATTGTGGGTCCCAGGGTTACAGCTTCCCCAGTCACCCAAGCTGGGTGCTCTAGGTGCACCCCTCTATGGGCTGTGTGCACTATCCTGCTGTAGTTAAGCCTTGACTGCTGTTCATGCTACTGGGAGGGATTAACACCCAGGCCAATTAGCTGTTAGGACCAGCCACGATTATAGAATAGAAGGTGCTCTGTTGGAGTTGACCCTACTGAACAAGACTTACTTCAGTGGGGGTTTGGTGCTGAGTCCACCCGTTGAGGGTGTGGTTTGTGATAGTGGTAGGGTTATTATCCGGCATGGCGTGGAGCATCTTACAGGTGCACTAGCTTTGGGGCCTTCTGAGAAGGTACAAGGTCGGCCCACCATCTGTATCCTACCTGTATCCACCTGGCATTAGCTACAGAGTGATCTGGGGATAGCTGCTAACTTGTGCTAGGCTTGGAGGTGCCCAGGAGAGTTCAAGCTGCAAACCAAGGCTGGTTTGCCATTAGTGCTGAGAATGGGGCAACTTAGCAAGAGGTAAGGGTTATACAGAAGCCAAATGCTGCTTACTTGAGAGATTTTAGGAAAGTCTGAAGCATGACCTAAGACAAACCATTCGTACAGAAATGCCACTGGAAACAAGTCAGGTAGACCTGCAAGTTGGGTGCAGCAGGGTGTCAGGCAATCACCAGGGCAGAGTGGAATGTTGTGAGCCAGGCTGAAGAAGACTCAGTTGGTGCCTGCCTGCCTGCCAGCTCTGTGTGGGGAGGGCTCATCAAAGGAACATGGGCTTCTGCCAACATTTCTGTCTGGAGAAAGCTGCCCCACAGCTCCCACCCAGATTCCAGGCAATTTAGTTTCTCCCCACACACCCCTGGTGCATTTGAGCTGCTGTCCCTGAGCTAAAGCTGACAGGGAGTGAGTTCAAGTAAGTCATGTACAGGCCCTTTAGGGAGAACTTCCTGGGACTCCAGAAGCCTCAATTCCAATTGGTTTTTACAGCCAGATGCTATGAGGACTTCTCTTCCCAGCACTGGAACCCTGGTCTTACAGGCCTGGTGTGAGGCCAGGATCCCTCACTCCTCAGTGGGGACCTCAGATACATCCCTCTCTCTCTGACAGTTGTAGGTGTGGGACCAGATAGTTCTATATCTATGCAGCTCCTCCCGGTCTTGATGTGGCTTTTCTTTAATTTCCTAATTGTAGGACTTCCTTTCAGCCAAATTTTAGGCAGTTCTGAGTGATGGTTTATAAATTGATTGTAATTTTGATAATTGTGCAGTACCATACATTTTATTCTTAATATGATGTGGAAAGAATTTTTCTAAGAATTAAGGACAAAATTTTCCAGATCATAAGAACTGTTAAGCACCCTACATAGTAAATGAAGAGACCCAGACCAAAGCATAATTATGAGGTGTCAGTGCAGAGAAACAGAAAAATGATATTAAAAGATTCCTGCTGGGTAAGGGACAGGGTAAACAACTTACATACAAAGGATCAGGACCAAATTAGTACAGAAATCCTGGAAATTTAAAGACAATAAAGAATATCTTCAAATTTTGAAAGAAAATTATTTCCAGTAACCATTCAAGTATACAGGTAGGACAGAGACATTTCCAGATACACAGTAGCAAGGAATATAGTTCCCACACATTTTCTTAAGAATCCTGAGCACTTGAGATGTAACTCTGGAAAGCTGCAAAGGAAGCATCAGAAAAAGCAGGCCTGTCACCAACATGTGACACATTTCACACTGACACTGAAGAAAGAACTCCAAAGGACAACTAGATTTACAGACACACCTGACTTGTGGAAAATGGTAAGATGTAATAAAAAGCCACCTGAGGCTTTTGGAATAAACCTGTCACAAGAATAGACTAAAAAAGCAAACAAAAAATGAAATTAACCATTAACTCTAAAAAAAGAAAACGGGTGAGCTGAGCGGAGCCGGAGCCTAGATCAGAGGCCGGACTTGGGATCTGACAAGATAGCCGGGCTGCCTCGCAGGATTATCAAGGAAACCCAGCGTTTGCTGGCAGAACCAGTTCCTGGCATTAAAGCAGAACCAGATGAGAGCAACGCCCGTTATTTTCATGTGGTCATTGCTGGCCCCCAGGACTCCCCCTTTGAGGGAGGGACTTTTAAACTTGAACTATTTCTTCCAGAAGAATACCCGATGGCAGCACCTAAAGTACGTTTCATGACCAAAATTTATCATCCTAATGTAGACAAGTTGGGAAGAATATGTTTAGATATTTTGAAAGATAAGTGGTCCCCAGCACTGCAGATCCGCACAGTTCTGCTATCGATCCAGGCTTTGTTAAGTGCTCCCAACCCAGATGATCCATTAGCAAATGATGTAGCGGAGCAGTGGAAGACCAACGAAGCCCAAGCCATAGAAACAGCTAGAGCATGGACTAGGCTATATGCCATGAATAATATTTAAATCGATCCGATCATCAAGTGTGCATCACTTCTCCTGTTCTGCCAAGACTTCTTCCCTTTTTGTTTGCATTTAATGGACACAGTCTTAGAAACATTACAGAATAAAAACCCAACATCTTCAGTCTTTTGGTGATTAAATGCACATTAGCAAATCTGTCTTGTCCTGAGACACTGTTAATAAAGCATGAGCAGAGGCCAGAAGTACCACCTGGATTGTTGTGAAACGTTTAAAAGCAGCGGCCCCGCTCTGCTTTTACTCATTTCCCCCATCATGGTTTAAGTATCAAGCACTGTGAATGAAGGTAGTTGTCAGGGTTAGCTGCAGAGGTGTGGGTGTTTTTCTTTATTTTATTTTATTTTTTTGAGGGGGGAGGTAGTTTTATTTGAATGTTATGGGCTCCTTCCCCCTTCTATGTCGACCTGATTGCATCAGCTAGAAGCAGCTAACCAACTCTCTAGAGTACGCTCTCTAGCCAAGCCCAACTTTATTTAGACGCTGTAGATGGACAAGCTTGACTGTCTGAACCAAAATGGGAACATTAAACAAATATTGCGGCCCTCACTAATAACATTGTGACTTTGCTGTCAGATGTAGAATCCTCCCTTCAAGAAAAAGCTTGTGACCATTTTGTATGGCTTGTCTGGAATCTTCTGTAAAGCCTATGTTTTAGTAAAATATTTTTTGTTATTCTAAAAAAAAAAAAAAAAGAAAAAAGAAAACGGTAGATGAGAAAATGAAGTTATAGTCTACTGTCTATATATTACACAATATCTGACTACTCATCATAGTGAAAACAATAAATACTGATTTAATCAAACAACATGCCCCATATGGTTATATCAGAGGACTGAGGCAAGAAACTAGGGGAAGGGTATGAGAGACCTAAATCCTCATCTACTATAATACCTAGTTAATAAATAACACCTTTGGGGGGAATGGGTGGGTGGGTGGGGGGACAGAGGGGAGCAAAAAGGGGATGGATGTAATACAACAACAATAAAATTAAAAAAATAAAAAATAAAAAATAAAAATAAATAACACCTAAAACAGAATCTTGAAAATTAGCAGTTTAAATGTATTACTTAGAAATAAGGACATAAATACTACAAGAAATAAGTGAAAAGAAAAATCTAAGACTGAGAGAGGTACAGTAAGACAGGAAATAGTATTTTTTATTTTAAGTCTTTGGGTACTGTTGGGGGTCCCAAAGACTTTAACTGATCAAAGGGGGGCTCATTCACATGGCACCTTGGTGTAAGACCCAACAATTAGTATTAAGAAAAATTGGTCTTTATTTACAATATTCCAACCTGGACAGGGCTGGGAGCACTCCTGCTCAGAGACCTGTCCTCCCACAAGACCCAGTGTTTCCCTTGCTTCCCAACAGGTTTTAAGCCAAAACCGAACCCAACAATTCCCTATTCCTTATCTGTCAGCTCTCTCCTTCAGGCTCTGGGGTATGCTGTCATCAGCCTCTGGGTAACAGTCCAGAAATACATGTGCTGTGTTACATTGGATCATAGTGAAGTCCAGGAAAGGCACAAGTCCTAACAGTGTCCTCTCCGCATGTCCCGAATTCCAAGAGTCCAGATACTCTGGGCCTGCAAAGCAGAGTCCTTGAGGCCTCCAAGTCAACAAGAGTGGGCACGACCAAAGAAGCAGCATGCCTGCTTTCTCACTAGCCTGGACTACATAGTTACTTCTCACAAAGCTGCTGCAACCTGCTGCTCCATCATGACCCTCTTAACGTGCTCCTTCCATCCTCCTTCCATTGAGCTGCTTCTCATCCTTTCAAACAGGATGGCCCCCTTCCTTATGGCTCTCTCCTTCAGGAAAGGGTCTGCTATCCCCTTGTTATTGATAGGCCAAGTATCTTAAACAGTATCATACCCCTTTTTAATGGCCCTAGCTACCAACCTGCCATAGATATGCAAAGTACCTTAAAAGCTGTATTATCTCCTTCTCCCATCCCCAAACCCATGGGTTGTGGAGAATTTGGAAATGGTCCTCTCTTATAAAACCATCCCCAGAATAGGCAATTTGCTAGGACTCATATAATACAGTATATACTCATACTCATGGCTAAGATTTATTAAAGATACAAAGCAAAAACAACCAAGGGGAAAAAAAGGCACATGAGGCAAAGTAGAGGAAACCAGGCTTAAGTTACCAAGAATGCTCTCATAGTGGAGTCACCAGGATAAGAGGAATTCTTCTAGCCATAGTAACATGTGTGAAGTTGTCTGCTGAGTAGCTCCATAGACTCAGAGGCCAAAGTCTTTGAGGATCCTGATCATGCAGGCACACTCTACCTAGCATGTACCAAAATTCCAGGTTCTCAGAAACAAAGGAGATATCCAACATAAAACACAGTGTCTTTATAAACGGTTTAGGCACAGCAAGCCACTCTAACACATTTAGGAGAGGTTTTAAACCGTATACTGTAAGAAACTTTAGCTGTCAAGTTCCCAGATGTCAACCATGGCCAACCTTACAAGGCTCCAAAGACAGCAGTCTCAGAACTGTTATAGTATCTCTGCACAAGTACTATTTGATTTCTTAAACTAGGCTTATAAATTACTATGATAAATCTTAAAACACAAAAAAGTAAAGTCCCATCTCACAAAAAAAAGATCATTGCAAATCTTATTTTAAAATCAAAGAGATAAAGAGCTTCCTCTTAAAATATGAATATTACTATACAAAAACTTTTTAAGTTTACAAACTAAAATGGGAGAGAACTAATTCCTCAGACAAAGCAGATTAGGTTCATCATATCATCAATGGTGAAATCTTTCCCAACTATATTTGAGGTTTATAGTCCATATGCAATAAATAGAAGCTAGTTCTCACATTTATAGGCTTGAAAGTAATTTCTCATGTACATTCCCACAAACCAAATGTCATTCAATTTAGTTGTTACATAATTAGTCCTTTCAAATCCACTAATATTTGTTTAAAGCTGTACCTTAATAGAAATTTTACTTAATCTGGGTTCTTTTCTGTACCTTTCTTATATATAATCAGATCTAAACTTTTAGTTTTTCCCCTACCCCCAAGTGCTTATCTGAACTTTTAACTAGAATCCCATATGCCACTCACAGAAATTCACTTAATGAATGAATTAATGCTTTCTGCTCAGCTTCCCAACATCCTCATCACTAAAACATGCCTAAGACATGTGTGTAAAGTCAGTTTAAAAATGAAGTTCTAAAGTTTATTACAATGAATATGAATGACTTTATAATACTATTATATGATTAATAGTAAGAAAATGAAAAGCATATTTTAGGAGACTGATATAATACAATATGTAAAATCAACCTCCAGATGAGGCTGAAATCTAAAGATCACAGATTAGTTCATATTTCCATCATCTAACCTGGCAGACCAGGGGTTGCCAGGGCCAGGCCTCCTCAGTAGAAGTATAGCAGGCAACTTGGTTTCCTCACTTGGTCTTTGAAGACGGAGGCTTTGTGCCTGGTAGGAAGAAAAGATGTACCTGTGACCTCATGGTACTGCAAATTCAAACTCTGAAAATTAGAAAGTCAGGCACTAGAAAATGAACAGCCAAAACATAAAAACCTAACAGTCAAATAATTCCATCATCAGCCTACAAGGTGAGAAAGGCCGGGAAGGACAAAATTCAGTTTTACAAACAGCTGCCCAAATCAAAGAAAGAGAAAGAGGGAATGTATATATTATACACACACATACACACACACAAAGTATCAGGGAAACCCCACATCGAGCTCTCGCCTTTAAAAAAAAATCAAGTGTTATCATTAGCAGTCATTCTAATACAGAGGAAAAAATAAATTTTCTTACAAAAAATAATATACATCAGAAAAACTGTCATACATATTAAAAAAAAGAAATAAAAAACAATATACATCAGTCTACTTAACAGTGAAACAAAACAGTTTTACAGATGAGGTATCCTTTGGTTGGGGACAGGCCTCTTTCATGCCACATTTTATAATCACATGATCTACCCTTAAGTAAATCTTAAATCAGAAATGAACTGGGGGCTAACGAACACTATTTAGTAATAACTTTTTAAAAAGCACAACATTGGTTAAAATAGAAATTGGGGGTGGGTGGGGAGGGGGACAGAGGGGAGCAAAAAGGGGATGGATGTAATACAACAACAATAAAATAAAATAAAATAAATAAAATAAAAAATAAAAAAAAGAAAGAAAGAAATTGGTATGGATAAGGTGCCAGCCTACAAACCCAAAGATCGCTGATTCAATTCCCCAGCCAGGGCACATAACCAGGTTGCAAGCCAGGTCTCCAGCCAAGTCTGTAGCTGGAGGCAGGTGAAAGGCAACCCTACATTGATCGTTGATGTATCTCTCCTTCTCTGCCTCTCTTCCTTCCCCTCTCTTTAAAAATAATCAATAAAATATTTTTAAAATTAGAAATTGGCTAAAAGTACCTACTACACAATTCCAAACAATGCACTGAGATACCCAGAGCACCTTAAAAAAACTCATACAAGAGCCCTGGGGTTTTCTTAAATTTGAGGGGAACAGAGCAGAGCAACAGTCTCTGCATTATCTGCAGTTTTGCTTCTATGGTTTCAGTTACCCAGAATAAACGGTGCTCTGAAAATATTAAATGAAAAATCAGAGAAATAAACAATGCTTAAGTTTTAAGTTGTGCATCATTTTGAGTAGTGTAATAAAATTTTGTGCCATCCTGGCTGTTCTGGCTCAGTGAATTGAGCACCAGCCTACAAACCTAAAGGTCACCAGTTCAATTCCTAGTCAGGGCACATGCCTGGGTTGCAGGTCAGGTCCCTGGCTGGGGGTGTGCAAGAGGTGACCAATTGACGTTTCTCTAACACATCATGTTTCTCTCCCTTCTCCTCTCTAAAAATAAATAAAATCATTATTTAAAAAAACATGCTGTGTACACTCCCCATCTGTTAAGTTACTGAGAAGCTATCTCAGTCATCAGATCAATACTGCAATGTTTTAATGTTCAAGTTACCCTTATTTTACTAATAATGGCCCAAAGTGCAAGACCAGTGACGCTGGCAATTTGGATATGCCAAATAGAAGTTGTAAAGTAAGAGCCTTAAGTGTCAAGGTGAAAGTATTATCTCTGGAAAGAATATTTAAAAATTGTACACTAAGTTTGCTAAGATCTATAGTAAGAAGGGATCTTCTATATGTAAAATTATAAAATAGGAAAAAGAAATGTCCTAGTTTTGTTGTCACACCTCAAAATGCAAAAGTTATGGCCATGGTGAGTCATACATGCTTAGTTAAGAAGAGAAAGGTATTAAACTTGCGGTTGAGAGCAACATGTTGTGCCAAAAAGCACTGAATCTATACAAAGATTCAGCAAAGTATATCCTGAAATGAATGACCATATTCACATAGCTTTCATTGTTTTTTTGTTATTAATGTTGTTCATCTCCTAATTTATAAATTAAAATATATATAAGGGTTTGTTACAACAGACAGCTTCAGGGATCCAATGGGGGAATCTCAAAACATATACTAAGAATAAGGAAGGACTAATATACTCACTATCTGTCAGACACTGTACAAACGATTAGCTAAAAGTTCAGTTTCAACATTTCATTGCATTACACTCCTTTCAGGGACATATCTTTGTGAAGCTGGGTTTTCTGTGGTAGTTATAAAACAAATTTTTTAAAAAGTACTATCCAAGAACCATGGACATGGACAACAAGTGGGATTGACTTTGTGGGGGAGTGAGTGGGTGGGGAAGGAGACAGAGGGGAGTATAAAGGGGATGGATGTAATACAACAACAATAAATTTAAATTTTTTAAAAACGTACTATGTAAAAACCAACTTGGAACAAGAAACAAGGGTGGTGATGTCCAATCTCACTGTGAAGCACTCAAATCTGTGCAGCATCCAGCAGGCACATAGAAAACATTAAATTTAGTTATTTAAAAGTAAAATAAAAACATTATGTATATTACCTTTAATTATATTTTATTGGCCATGCTATTATAGTTGTCCCAATTTTCCCCCTTTGTCCCATCCACCCAGCACTCCTTATTCTCACAGGAAATATCCACACCACTGTTCATGCCTATGGGTCATAAGTGTTAAGTTCTTTGGCTACTTCATTTCCTATACTGTACTTTACAACCCCATGGCTATTCTGTAACTATCTATTTGTACTTCTTAATCCCCTCACCTCTTCATCCATTCCCTAAGACCCTTTTCCATCTAGCAAATATCAAAAGGCTTTCTGTATCCATAATTCTGTCCCTGTTCTTGCTTGCTTAGTTTGTTTTATAGATTTGATTGTTGACCGGTTTGTATTTATTGCCATTTTATTGTTCATAGTTTTGATCTTCTTTTTCTTAAGTCCCCTTAACATTTCATATAATAACAATTTGGTGATGATGAACTCCTTTAGTTTTTTATTGTCTGGGAAGCTCTTCTGCCCTTCAATTCTAAACGATAGTTTTGCTGAGTAGAACAATTTTGGCTATAGGTCCCTGCTTTTCATGACTATGAATATTTCTCGCCAGTCCCTTCTGACTGGAAAAATTTCTTTTGAGAAATCATGACAGTCTTATGGGAACTCTCCTGTAGGTTAACTAATTACTTTTCTCTTGCTGCTTTTAAGATTCTCTCTTCATCTTTAATCTTTGCCATTTTTATTACAGTGTGTCTTGGAGTGGGCCTCTTTGTATCCACCTTGTTTGGGACTCTCTGTGCTTCTTGGACTTGCAGTCTATGTCCTTCACCAGATTAGGGAAGTTTTCATTATTTTTTCAAATTTGTGCAGTGCCCAGCAGATGCACATAAACCATTAATTTTAGTTATTTAAAAGTAAAATACAAAATTATTGTGAATAATATTAGTATAATAATGTGACTTTCTAAACAAATTTCTTTACAGTTAAAAAAAAAGAAATGAAAGACTATCACCACTTAATAAGCAATTTAAAAATAGATACTGACAATAATTATCAATGGCTCCTATATCACACACAAAAAAGAGAAAACCTAGAGACACAAACCACAAACAGAAGAGCCTTGCAATAATAAACAAACACAGCCTTAATCCGATTTAGGCCTCAAAATCTTTAAGTCATACAATTTAGTTTCTTTAGTTAATACTCTGCAAAAAAGAAGACGGGAAACAGGGACAGTGGGGAAGAGAACAGAAAAATTAAGAGAATTATGATTGGAACTGTGAAAACAAACCACTGGGAAAAAAATATTTGTAAAAGGCCTATCTGATAAAAGACTGTTGTTATCCAAAATGTACAAAGAATGCTTAAAACTCAGCAATAAGAAAACAAACCAATTTTAAAATGGGCAAAGGCCAAAACAAACACTTCACCAAAAAAGATACATTAAAGATAAAACAGATATGAGCCCTGGCTGGTAGCACAGTGGGTAAGTTGTCACTGGCCTGCGACCCCAAAGATCGCTGGTTTGATTCCCCAGCCAGGGCACATAACCAGGTTGCAAGCCAGGTCTCCAGTCAGGTCTGTGCCTGGAGGCAGGTGAAAGGCAACCATACACTGATATTTAAAAAAAAAAAAAAAAAAGCATATGAAAAGATGCTCCACACTAGGGAATTGCAAATGTAAACAATGAACCTGAAAAATCTAGATTTTAAAAATTATTTTTCTTAAAATTTTGGTTATGATGTATGGTGACAAGTGTTAATTAGACTTATTGTAATCATTTCACAATATATACAAATATCAAATCATTATGTTGCACACCTGAAATTAGTTTTATGTCAATTACATATCACTTTCTTAACATAAAAATATTTTAAAAACATTTTAAAAAATATTTTATTTATTATTTTTAGAGAGAAGGAAAGAGAGAGACAGAGGAGACAGACATCAATGTACGGTTGCCTTTCACCTGCCTTCAGCTACAGACCTGGCTGGAGACCTGGCTTGCAACCTGGTTATGTGCCCTGACGGGAATTGAACCACCAACCTTTGGGTTTGCAGGCCAGTGCATTATCCTTTGAGCCACCAGCCAGGGCTAAAAACATTTTTAAAAGAATTATCAAGGAAGGCTAAAATACAAAACACTGACAACATTAAATGCTGATGAGATTGGGAAAAATAGGATGTCTCATTTACTGCTCTAGGAATGCAGAACAGCCATTTTGGAAGAGTTCTGGCAGTTCCTTGCAGAACTAAACATACTCTTTATATGCAATCCAACAATCATTTGGTATTTATCCAAATGAACTGAGAACTTATGTACATACAAAAAACTGGTCCTGGCTGGTTGGCTCAGTTAATTGGAGTGTCAGCCTGTGCACCAAAAGGTTGTGCGCACCTACGTTGTGGATTCAATCCCCAGTTGGGGTCCTAATGGGAGTGTTTTTCTCATATTGATGCTTTTCTTTTTCTTTCTTCCTCTCTCTCTCTCTCTCCCTACCTCCCTCCTTCCCTATCTAAAATCAATAAACATATTATAGAGGATTTTTTTAAAGCCTGCACATGATGATTATAGTAAACTATAGAATTATGCATATTCATAACTGCTAAAACTTGGAAGCAACCAAGATGTTCTTTAGTAGGTGAATGGATAAACAAACTGTGGTAATTCCTGACAATGGAATATTATTCAACACTAGTAAGACAAAAAGGGACTGTGGACAAAAAGAGAAAAAAAAAAGGGAAGTGTGATCTGATCATAAATTCCTAACTGAACAGGTCATAGTGGGTAGTCATGCTCAGGCATACAACTTCGTTACTAAAAGGCTTATCTTTGCCTTAAGCAAGCCCTATCCATTGTTTCTGTGCATCTAGGTTAACACACCTGTGAACCACATTCAAGCCCATTTTATTCTGTAACACAATCCCCTCCTTGCTTTCTCCCACATCCCCATGTAATTTCATGTTCCCTCCTTAATTTCAAATGGAAAAAAGCTGTAAAATGTTATACTCCTGAGTATTTGAGATTATGCAATTTGAGATTAGCCTGTCTCAAATCAACTCATACAAAACTCTCTCTAGGTATGAACATTTCTTATGTCAACAAAACCTTCTTAAACGTATATTACTAAGTGAAAGAAGACTATCTATAAAGACCGCATGCTGCCCTGGCTGGAGACCTGGCTTGCAACCAGGTTATTTGCCCTGGCTGGGGAATCGAACCAGTGACATTTGGGTTCGCAGTCTAGCGCCTTATCCATTGTGCCACCAGCCAGGGTGCAGTATATACTTTTAATTTCACCCTGTCACAATCTCTGGCTCTCAAGTTTTAGTGCTTCTGAATTCATTTACCCTTCAATTGATAATGAACTGGCATACTTCATTACATCATGGTACCAACTCTGAAAGTAATTCCGAAGTTGTTCTCTATTTTTCAAATAACCTTTTGAAACAAAAGCTTCATATTTAAGCCCTGGCTGATGTGGCTCAGTGGGTTGGGCGTCATCCCACAAACCCAAAAGTCACCCATTGGATTCCTAGTCAGGCCACTGCCTGGGTTCACAGGCCAAGACCCCGACAACCAACTGATGTTTCTCTAACACAATGGTGTTTCTCTCCCCCTCTTTTTGTCCCTTCCCCTATCTCTATAAATAAGTAATTAAAATCTTTTTTTTTAAAGCTTCATATTTAAATATCTCTACAATCTTTCCAGGTGCTCAGCTAGAAGGACTTCATTCAAAAGTAAAGAGAAAGGCCTAGTACCTGGTACATATTAAGTTCTCAACAAATGTTGACTCCCTTACTCCAGGTATTAATTATGACTATTTAAAATAGAATGTAAATAAAATAGAATGTAGCCCTGGCTGGTGGTACAGTGGATAAAGCGCTGGCCTGCGAACCCAAAGGTTGCTGGTTCGATTCCCAGCCAGGGCACATAACTAGGTTGCAAGCCAGGTCCATAGCTGGAGGCAGATGAAAGGCAACCATACATTGATGTTTCTCTCTCTAAAAGTAATAAAATCTTAAAAAAAAAAAAAAAAAAACTGTTTAAAATAGAATGTATATGTGTGTGTGTGTGTGTGTGTGTGTGTATATATATATATATACACACACACACATATGTATCTTTGTTCGTATGTGTATGAAATATCTCTGGAAGAATATATAAAAAATATTAATTTACTAAATCTTCAGCACTATCTTTAATGGCTAAGGTTAACACAATATTATTTCTGTCTCACCCTGGCCACCATTCCTCACTAAGAAAGTGGGAAAGATCCTGATGGAGAGATAATTTGGTAAACAGGAAGTATACATGTTCTAGAATCTGATGGATGGTCTTAGTTCAAATCTTAGCTCTGCCTGTAACATAGCTGTGGGTTTTAACTAAGTTCCATCACCTTTTGTAAACTAGATTTCTTTATCTGGGAAACAGAATATTAATGTCTATCTGACAAGGTATTGCCACGATTAAATAAAATTATACCTCTGGTATGCAGTAGATACCAAGTAGTAATAACAATCATTACTCAATATTTAATTGTGCTGTTAACTACACAAAAGCAAGAGGATAAAAATATCTGGAAAAAACATGAATTTTTCTAAACTATATCACTATGTAAGAATCTGATAAAGGAAGAATGTTACTGTTTTTTCTTTCCTTGACTCACCATTTGAAAAGACCTTCAGAAAATCTTAAGTAATCCTAAAAAAATACCATAAACAAATTTTAAAAGCCAAGAAAATAAACTGAAAAAACAAAACACTAGCACTAGACATCACAAAATTCATTTTAGAAAAAAAAAAGTACAAAATGGTACAGAAAAGCACACAC
This sequence comes from Noctilio leporinus, assembly GCA_004026585.1. Classification (NCBI taxonomy): domain Eukaryota; kingdom Metazoa; phylum Chordata; class Mammalia; order Chiroptera; family Noctilionidae; genus Noctilio; species Noctilio leporinus. The sequence goes on along the minus strand of PVIW01004984.1, from coordinate 73,662 downwards.
AAAGGGAAATATTTTAAAAGATGGATGCATAAAAAATTAAAGAAATGTTCTTTTTCATCCACCAATTTTTTTGAAGATGAACAAGTCTGATACGCAATATTAAGAAGTATATGAACAGACACTCATACACTACAGGGGAAAGTGTAAAATGATATATTTAAAAGGGCAAATTTGCAACACCTATCAAAAATTAATATTCTGATGTAGTAATTCCACTATTAAACCTTAAGTAAACAAAGTAACAAAGATGTAAGTAGCTCTGGCTGGTAGCACAGTGGATCAGGCGCCAGCCTGTGAACCCAAAGGTCGCAGGTTTGATTCCCAGCCAGGGCATCATAACCAGGTTGCAAGCCAGGTCTCCAGTCAGCTCTGTGGCTGGAGGCAGGTGAAAAGCAACCATACATTGATGTCTCTCTCCCTCTCTGCCTCTCTCTCTTTCCCTCTTTCTATAAATAATAAAATAAAATCTTCAAAAAAAAAAAAAAAAGATATAAGTAAAAGGATGGTTACTCCAGCACTTTTTTTAGTATTTTATTTTATTTTTTTAAATTTTATTATTGTTGTATTACATCCATCCCCTTTTTGCTCCCCTCTGTCACCCTCCCCACCCACCCATTCCCTCCAAAGATGATTTTATTCTTTTATTTTCTGAGAGAAGGGAAGCAAAAGAGAGGCAGAGAGGGAAAGAGACATCAATGTATGGTTGCCTTTCACCTGCCTCCAGCTAAGGACCTGACTCGAGACCTTGCTTGCAACCTGGTTATGTGCCCTGACTGGGAATAGAACCAACAACCTTTGGCTTCGCAGACTGGCACCAATCCACTAAGCCAGCAGCCAGGGCTCCAGCACTGTTTTTAACCTTTATTCTACTGCATCTCTATAAGCACCTAAAATTCTTTAAAAATAAAGCAAAGCACAGAGAAAAAAGAAAATACTGTCAAAGCTATATGCTATCTGTAAGAAATTCAATTGAATTATAGTGATACAGGTAGCTTAAAAATAAATGTAGTAGTAAATAAGTAGATGAGGTAATGTTGACAAAATGGTGACATAAGGAACCCCAAAAGTTCAACCCCCCATAAAAACTTTAAGGAATCCAGGGAGTGCTAAATCACAGAGCTTTGTGGCATTAAAGTTACTCTAGTCCTATCTTAGGTTCCTGGATTAGTGGCAGCCTTAAAAATGACAGCCCACATTCCCAATACTGGTAAAGTGAGAGTTAACCCCACTACGGAGCGTAAGAAATGTCTGTTGAAACATTTACAGACAAATGCTTTCACTGCTGCTGCCTAAAGCAATGGGTTGAACAAACAGTTGGGCATACACTGACCAAAAATCTTGAGAGGAATGGCTGAGCAAAGAAATATTTGGAGAATAAGAACTCTGAACGGCAGCATCAAAGCCCTGGGAACCTAAAGACAACATGTGTGCCAAGAGCTGTGCCTGTGCTCAGGAATTTTACCACGTGAAGAATTCTTGGTTGAAAAAGTTAGTTCTGGAAGATGGAGGTGTCAGCAGACATGCTGCATCTCCCTCCACAACTAAGAAGAAATACAACTACCTCAAAACTAGAGACAAGTAGAAATTCCAAAAAATTGATCTGCATGGAAGCAAACAAACAAAGAAGAAATACTCATCCAGATAGGTAAGAAGGGCAGAGTCAGGACAGAAAGAAGGTGGTTTGGCAGTGCTGTAGTAAGACAGCACTGTGGCCCACAAGCAGCAAGCGCAATCACACATTAAAAAAATTTGGGAGGGTTACCTGGGGAGTGCTCCCAGCACCAGACTAGATCACACAGCTCATGGTTCCAGTGCTGGGAGGAAAATAAAGCCACATACCTTCTGACTGTGAAAACCAGTGGGGGTTGGGGTGGAGGAAGAAATTGCTGGTCTCTCAGGAGACTGTTTAGAGGGACCCACAGTTCTAGAAGATCCACAGATCCACCCACTCTGGGAACCAGAGCCAGGGCAACAGCTAGAGAGGCACCAATCCCATAAGGGAAGCAGGAAAAGTGCCTGGAAAAGGGGCAAGTGCCAAGCAAGCAACATTGTTCCCCCTCAGACTCCTCCCCCACATATAGCACCACAATGTAGTGAAACAGGTCACCCCACACTGATGAACATCTAAGGCTCTGCCCCTTACAACATAACAGTTGCAACAGCTCTACCTAAAACACAGAGGCAAACACAGGAGCCTATTAAGTTGAGGAGAGAGAGAAGTATGGCCCCCCAAAAGAAAACAGATCAAGGTTCCAGTGGGAGAACTGAGCAAAGAGATAGCCAATCTAACAGATAAGAGTTCAAAACACTGGAGATAAAGATGTTCACAGACTTGACAGATATGCTTGAGTAAGGCAAACAGAAGGGAAGAAGTGAAGGCTATACTAAGTGAAGCTAAGGAAAATCCACATGAAACCAAGGGTGAAGGGAAGAAAACCAGGGTTCGAATCAACAATTTGGAACATAAGGAAGAAGAGTCAACCAGTATGGAATGAGGAAACAGCAATTAAAAAAGGACAAGAACTGGCCTGCGAACCCAAAGGTCACTGGTTCAATTCCCAGCCTGCGCACATAAGGACTCCAGCCAGGTTCGTAGCTGGAGGCAGATGAAAGGCAACCATACATTGATCTCTCTCCCTCTCTGCTTCTCTCCATTCCTCTCTCTTTAAAAACAATAAATGAAATCTTTAAATAAATAATTTTTTTTAAAAAGAAGCCTAGGAACCTCTGGGGCAAATTTTAATGTGCCAACATTTGAATCACAGGGTTGCCAGAAGGAGAAGAAGGACAAGAAATTGAATACTTATTTGAAAAAATAATGAAAGAAAACTCCCCAAATTTGGAGAAGGAAATAGATATACAAGTCCAAGAAGCACAGAGTCCGAAACAAGCTAGACCCAAAGAGGACCACACCAAGTCACATCATAATTGAAATAAATAAATAAAAATAAAATAAAATGCCAAGGTTAATGATAAAGAAAGAACCTTAAAAGCAGCAAGAAGCAGTTCCTAGTCTAGCACAACAGATTAAATGCAGCAAGGGAAGAGAGTTACTTACAAAGGGGTTCCTATAAAATGATCAGCTGATTTCTCAAAAGAAACTTTGCAGGCAAGAAGGGCCTGGCAAGAAATATTCATGCCTGGCTGGTGGCACAGTGGGTAGGGCACCGGCCTGTGAACCCAAAGGTCACAGGTTCGATTCCCCAGCCAGGGCACATAACCAGGTTGCAGACCAGGTCTCCAGTCAGGTCTGTGGCTGGAGGCAGGTGAAACGCAACCATACATTGATGTCTCTCTCCCTCTCTGCCTCTCTCTCTTCCCCTCTTTCTAAAAATAATAAAATAAAATCTTAAAAAAAGAAATATTCAAAGTGATGGAAAACAAGGACCTACAACCAAGATTACTCTATCCAGCAAAGCTGTCTTTTAGAATGGAAGGGCAGATAAAGTGGTTCCCAGACAAAGTATAGCTAAAGAAGTTCAGCATCACCAAGCCTTTATTATGTGAGATATTATAGGAACTTAAGAAAAAGAGGATTAAAATTATGAACATTAAAATGACAACAAACTCACAACTATCATAACAGAACCTAAAAAATTATAAATAAAAACAAACTAAGCAATCAACCAGAATAGGATCAGAATCACAGGTATGGAGATCTTTTGGAGGGTTATCAGCATGGGAGGGGGAAGGAGAAATGGGGAAATGCTTCAGGGATTAGGAAACATAATTAGTAAGTACAATATAGACAGAGGGAAGTTAAGAATAATTTAGAAAAGGGTGAAATCAGGGAACATATGCATGACCCATGGACATGAACTAAAAGGGGTGAAACTGTAGGAGGAAAGTGGGGTGCTGGGTGTAGGGGAGCATATAAAAAGGAATTTAGACAACTGTAATAGCATCATTAATAAAATACACTTAGAAAAAAGAATTCTTGGTTGACAGGTTTCTTTTTCTCAAAACATAAGCAATATTATCCTACTGTCTTCTGTTCTGTATGGTTTCTAGTAAGTCAGCTGTCAATGATATTATGGATCCCTTGCAAATGTTGAGCCACTTCTTATTCTACTTAAAAAGGCCCTACACTCTCACCTCTGGATAACCTTGACCTCTGCACAAACAGGAAATGAAGGCTAAGACAGAGTTGTAAAGTGGCTGAATGGTAAAGGTACACCCCAACAGATGTAACTGTATATATACATACCACAATGAACATTCCAAAAATGACATTTAAAAAATTCCATTTGCAATAGCATCCAAAAGAACAGAACAGGAATAAAACCAAGAACTGTTTTATTTATACAATACAGTGATAATTCAAACCATTGCTGAGAGAAATTAACGAGGACCTAAATAAATGAGGAAAACATCCTTTTTGGTGGATGTGGGACTCAATCCTGCTAGGACAGCAAAGTTTGCTGCAACTCAAAGTGATCTTTATAGATTCAATACAAACCTTAAAAATGTTTCAATAGCCTTTTTATGCAGAAATGGAAAAAGCTGATTTTCATGATGTTGAAAGATGTTCTACATCATCAGCCACCAGGGAAGTGCAAATCAAACCCATAAATAAGATACCAATTCACACCCACTAGAAGCTAAAATTTTAAAAAACAGAAAATAAGTGTTGGTGAAGATACACAGAAATAAGAATCTTTATACTGAATAGTGAAATAGTTCAGCTGCTTTGGAGAAGTTTGATAGTTCCTCAAAATGTTAAACTAAGAGTTACCATATGATCCAGCAATTCTATGCTTAGGTGCATACCCAGAAGCAATGACAATATATAGCCACATAAAAACTTGCACATGAAGAACCTAGTAAAAAGGAACCATGGACATGGACAACAGGTGGGATTGACTTTGGGGAGAATGGGTGGGTGGGGAAGGGGACAGAGGGGAGCAAAAAGGGGATGGATGTAATACAACAACAATAAATTTTTTTTAAAAAACTTGCACATGCATATTCATATTACCATTATTCATAACAGCCATAAAGTAGAAACCATTTAAATGTTATCAATTGATGGATATCAAATTTGGAACTCTTCCAGAATTCCATCTCAGTATACCATTGTTTATTCAATCACCCAAATTAAAATCTAAGTCATCTTATTCTATTATTTCTCACTCCCCAAATCCAACTCTTGCTGAATCCTATGAATTCTACTGGGTTGACCAAAAAGTCCATATGGTTTTTTCTGTAAAATAAGACATTTTTATTTTCACCAGTACCTTTATTGATTTGGATATTTTGAGGATGTCAGCTATCTCCCACATGGTATAACAGTGATTGTTCTCAATTAACGCCTCGATTTGACTTCTATCAACTTTAACTGGTCTACTTGACAATGGAGCATCATCCAGTGAGAAATCTTTAGCACAAAACTTTGCAAGCCACTTTTGACACATTCGATCAGTCACAGCACCTTCTCCATACGATGCACTGTTGGGGTCCCCTTGGGAAAGCATCAAGGCTTGGAGCCCTGAACAAGCTAGGCGAAGCCTGTAAGACCTGACCAGAAAACCAGGAAAGCTGGTGCACATGTGCCTCCATGTTATAGCCAGTAGGCCCCGAGCAGGAATTTGGCCCATAGTAACATTCCATATGACCTTTGGAGCTTGCCATGTTCTTTTACCTCACTTGATAGTTCTATTGTATTAACAGTGGAGGCTTTAATTTTGAATTTAAATGAACACACCCTGACTTGAGGAAGATCTCCAGTTCCTTCCATTGTTATTCTTGAATATTACCCATTTCCTGTGATTAGTATTGTTTAGCACTGATTGATAAGCTATATGCCTTCAAGTTTACCCCTTTCCATAAAAGATCTGGCAGGACAGAAAGCGGGCTTTTGTCTCCGAGCCATTAGCCAGCCTTCTCCCACCCCTACCCCAACTAGCACAGCTGCTGGGAAGTATTCGTTTCATCCACCGCACCAGAGAATCTCTGCAGGTCAGGGGTTCCCCAAAACTGCACCAACCTTTTTTGTGTGTTTCAGTTGTATTTTTACCTTTTTTGAAATAAAGCATAATATGCTGAAAATGTTGTGTATTTTCTTCATCTTCAATATTAAAATGGCTATTTAAAAATTCACCAATTTTGATTTTTTTTTAATGCTAGGTTGATATGACAGCTGCCACAATACGATCTAACAAAATTGTTTCAAATGAAGTTAAAGAGAACTAAGCCCTACTAGAGTCACAAACAAACAAACTTTGGCCAACACAATACCTTTTAATTTTTGTGGTATTAACCTACTCCTCTGGCTCTCCACTGCCACTACTTTTGTTTAGGCCTTTATCTGTCACCTCAATCGTTTATTTTTTTTTTAAGATTTTATTTATCACTTTTAGAGAGTGGGGAAGAGCGAGAGACAGAGAGGGAGAGAGACATCAATGTATGGTTGCCTTTCACCTGCCTCCAGCTAAGGATCTCACTGGAGACCTGGCTTGCAACCTGGTTATGTGCCCTGGCTGGGGAATCGAACCAGCGACCTTTGGGTTTGCAGGCTGGCGCCTTATACACTGTGTCCCCAGCCAGGGCTTGTCACCTCAATTATTATAAAAACTAACCAGTCTTTCTGCATCCTGCCTTATATTCTCTCTATCCTTTCTGAAATTTATACTCCACAATACCAGAATGACCTTTCTAAAATAAAACTTTATCATGACCCTTTCCTGATTAAAATCCATAAACTCTATTATCACCTATAGGGAAAAAAACCCGAGAACCCTTAGAAGGGCATGCAATATTTGAGGATCAATCTGTGCAACCTCATCTTCTACTTACCATAAAACCGATGCTTATAATAAACCCAATGCTATTAACGTAGACAGCAACTTCCCATTTGTAAAAATATACCATGCTCTCTCTCTCATCACATCCAAGTTTCCCTCTGTCTTACATTCTTTTCTTTTCATGTTCTTCCTCAGTCATGCCTAAGCCTTCTCTAAGTTAAATGACACAAAGTATAAAGAATGTGATATAATGCTTAACACACAGCAGGAGGTTAAAAGGGGTGGGGATGTCTTAGGCCTCTCTTCTTTATCCAGTGTCTGGATATTTGCTTACAAGGTAAAATTGAAATAAATCACTTCAATGGTATAGAAGACTATCCATAACTTAGCTCTGTTTACCTCCCCAGTTTCCTGTCTTAGCCACCACCCTATGCTCTTGCTAACTCTCCAATCTTAAAAACAGATTGTACTTGTTGACAATTCAAGAGATAAAGTCTTACCACCATGAAAGCAGGGGCACTGCCTTATCCATCTATAAGGCCTCTTCACCTAGCACAGTACCTGTTATTCCCTATTCTCTCCACATATAGTACCGTAAGTTTCTGTTGGGATTTTTCTTTCAAAAAAGAACATACTCTTGGATTATGTTCAGGGCCTAATCTCTCTTGGCCAACCTAATGACAGTGCCAATACAACTGTACACATTATAAAGTTAGGATGATTTTTCTGATACCACTTCTATTTTTCTAAATTGGGGAAGAAATGGTTACTGAAAAATCTAAAGTGAGAAATGCTATTTTGATGAGAGCATTTTAAAGTTATGTCACACTGCTTGAAGATACTTTGTCTACTATTCAATTAGTCTACCCCACTTAAATCTATGGGTCACCTTTGAGAAGTGGGAACCACACCACTAATTTCCTTCCTACTACCAATACAGCTTACAGAAATTACTCATCTTCAGGAAAATACTCAATATAATTATCAAATCACTAAGATAACTCAAAAGGCGGAGGGTGAAGTTACCTTTCCCATTCACCATCCCATTTGAAGTACTGCCTCCATGATCACAAACTGAAAGTGGGTCCATTCGTTATTACCACTCAAACAATTTCTAAATAACTAACTGCCAAGTATGACAGAATGCCATTCAAAGTGATCCAGCATTGCCGTGCCCACTCCACAAACAAAAAATTCAGTGAAAGCTTTTCTAATGAGGTTAGATGGTGTGTTAATATCCAAATGACTATATTTCTTTAACACACATATTCAAGCTACCTTAAGTTAACATTTTAATTATCTTTAAGAATTCTATTAGGCCTTAGGGAAATGATGACACTTGCTCAAGAGGGAGGCTCTGTAATAATGAATCCCCAAACTTGAAACAGCATTAATTACTTCAGGTAAAACTAAGGTGTGTAGTATTTTGTAAAACCTGTTTCACTTTCATCATGATAATCCAAAGGAAAAACAAAAACGCTGACCCAAATAATATTTTTGCACAAACACACTTGAAAATGAGCTGTGATAGTGATTCTCAATCCCAGGTCTGTCCATCCATTCCCACTGAAACCTGAACCCTAGCACCTCAAGGAGCCCCACTGCTTACAGGCCAGCGGTGGGAAACATCAAGAACCTTTCCCTCGCCTACTTGACAAGCACTGAAGACGGGTCAATATTCCGAGTACGATTAGAAAATAACAAGATCATATAAAAGACTGAGTCCCCTCTCTTCCGGCCGAAGTGCCCAAGAGCTGCCCTGAGGCCTGGAGCTCCAAGGGGGGAGGGGTTCGGTTCCTGACTCTCCTCCAGACTCTGAAAGCACCTAATTACAAATGCGGCTACCACGAGGGAGGCCCAGCCGGCAAGTGGGAGGAACGCACAGCAACGAGGGCGAGAACTGAGGAAAGCCTGCCCGCGAAGAACCCCGACTAGGGGCAGCCACGCCCCCCACCCCCAACTCCAGCCCCGCGAGCAGCGAACGCCCAGCCCTGCAGGCTGCCTGACAGGCACGGCCGCGAGGCGGGTGTGGAGAGGGCTTCCCGGGCACTGAACGGAGACATCACTGCGACCCCCACACACCAACGCTGCCCCTCACTAACCTGTACCCGCCGCTGCGCGACCGCCCACCCCAGCCTCAGCCACCGCCTCCTCGCGCTCACGCTGCCGCCGCAACCACCGTAGCCGCCTCCTGCACTGCGCCCCTGGCCGGCCTCGGGCGCCCCATTCTCACCCCGCCCCAGCGTCCGCCTGTTTACAATGATTGGGACAGAAGTGGCCGAGCAGGCCCAGCGCGCAAGCGCATTCCCTCCCCTCGCTGCAGCCGGCTTTCCGCGCCTCCACTCTGCACTGACGGCTAAGGTTGATAAGGGCAAACGCCGGCGCTCTCGCGCGGGTTACGCTGGGAGACGTAGTTCTTGGAAACCCAGAGCCCAGTCTCCACGAGGGCCCTTGGTTGAGGAAGCACACTACAACATCCAGGAAGCATCGGGCCTCCTGCGACCCAGAAGTTAGCCGAGAAGGTTGAGGGAGTGCGAGAGAGCACCCTCCGCACTGGTGCTGTGCGAACGCCTGCGCAGTTCCTGGTCTTGGAAGACTGGGTGGGACGTACCCTACCCCCAGTGAACATCCAAACCCACACACCCAGCTCTGCCGCAGATGTCTCCACTTCAATGTTTCATAGGTAATTCGTACTCAATATATCCGCAAGCAAAATTATTATCCTCCCCAAATTTAGACCTCTTCCATAAGTCTGTCTCAGTATACTTTACCATCGTTTATTCAGTCACCCAAATTATAAATCCAAGTCATCTTATCCCATTATTCCTCACTCTCCGAGTATCAGCGAAGCTGGTTTAGGGGCAGTCTGCGGTGTTCTCGAGAAGAGGACATACCTTTCCTCTTGACGCTCTGGCCAGTCTGTTCCTCAGCTACTAAAGTTGAGACCTACTGTGACAGCTGACTTCAAGCTTCCTAACCAGTTAAACTAGCCCTAGGAGGCCGGCCTAGCCTGTTACTGGGTGGGACATCTTCCCGCCTCTGGCTGGGGCTGGAGCTGAGGCTGGGTACGGCTGGGTGGAGCATCTTTGGCTTCGGGGTAAGGACTCCTGCCCTGAGGGTTTTGGTTAAATGAAGTGCCTTGGGTCCCTGGGGAAAGATGTATATGACACTGTCTAGACCATCCTCCGAATTCCTAAAATTGGTGTTGACAAGGGCTAGTTTTTTGTTCTTGCAAGCCAGCAGGACTGTTGTCTTCTGTCACATTCTTTAGTTCAACATTTACAAAGAAACATCTGAATTAGAACTTAGAACTGTGCAGTACATATTTAGCTTACATACAGAAATAGAGGTTCTCCAGAAATCCTTCACAACTTCTTAAAGCAGCAATTTTCAATTGGTGTGCCACAAGAATTTTTTAAACATGCAATACCTGACCATTTAATCAGGAGCACAATAATAGCTTGTCTGGTGTGAATGAATCAAAATTATACCATTTTTTGTCAGATCAACAACAAAAAAATGTTTTTGGTGTGCCTCAGAATTGCAGTAATTAGTTTATGTGAGCTGTAAGAGGAAAAAGGTTGAAAGTGGCTGGAAATCAGGGGTCTTTTTAAGTGTTCTTGTTTTATAAAATTTGGCAGCTTAATAGGGGAAATACACTGTGGGATAGATGGTCCTTCCCAATCCCTTTCATGTCTATGTTCAATACCCTCTGTAGAACTTCATTACATATTTGGATAGACCTTTGTAATCCATCTTGCACTGTACCTCTCAGATCAGCTTCCCTCAAATCCAACAATAGGTCTCTCCCTGTACTCTGCATTTTCTACCCAGTCAAGTTTAGCCGCCTCATCCTGACATGTAAGAGCTTCCCACAATTAGATACCAAGATGGTCTGTGATAGCCACTGTTCTCTGACCGCTTGAAAAGCTTTCTTATTTTCCCTCTGGCAACAAAACAGTGTCCTCTGACTAAGATGGGTGTATTATCATGACAACTAAAATACTCTTTACCTCTGGCAACACTGATTGGGCCAAACAGTAGTCACCAACTCAAGTTGGGGCATTTTGTGAGCCCTTGCTTGAAATTGCTATAGGAACATAGACATGGAAGGGAGAAAAGCTTTTTACTGAGATCATTGCTGCTCACCATTTTCTTCACAACAGTAGATATAAATGAGGAGGTGCAGTGATGGGGATGAAAAGGGAGAGAAACCAAGAGCTGGAAGCATGAAAACTGGTTTCTGTTTCAGAAGCCATGGCTTTTATAACTCTTTATAACAGCATGTGAGCCTAGCTGGGTGATCCAATACATTTATTTGTTTGTTTGTTTGTTTATGACTAACTTGTGTAGTTATAGAATTGTATTTGTTGATTGCCTCCTGACCATTTATTCCTCTCATTAAAGTTATGCATTATAACCTTACCTTCTAGTGGCCGAAGGTTTCAGTTATGGTCATGCAGACCAAGGGTTTCAGATATGGTCATGTAACCCAACGAGAACCAACATGCCCCACAAAGACATGAGTTGAAGCTTGTAGTAAACTGTAACATCCTTGCTTTCCTGATATGGTGTAAGTACATGAAGTCTGAAAATGTGACCACCATTTTACTCCTACAAGAGGAAACCTGAAGGGAATGGATTTATGGGAAAGGTACCAGTAGAGAGCTTGAAGATGAAGTCAGTACTGACAAATGAGTGCTGGAAAGAAGAAGAAACTTGTGTTTGGTAACATCATTAAAACTGCACTATCAGACCTCGCCTGTTTGATCTATAGACAAATGTGTGCTTTGTTTAGTATTATGAGCCATAAATGTCCTGTATTGTAAGTTAGTTTGTATTAGGGGTTTTCTGTGACTCAAAACTCTCAAAGACCTAACTAATTCAGTTGGATTTCTTTTACATGATGTTGAAAGGTCCTGACTAATCCAAGTTCCTACTTCAAAATAAACTGTGGAAGAGACTTTCAGAGCCATGTGACATAGTTTACAATTTTTCTACACCAGTGTGACACAAGAATTGTTAAAGCATGCAATACATGACTACTTAGTCAGGGATACTGATCTCTTCTCCCTTAGATTGTCAAATAAAAATATGACAATGGCCAACACCATAGGCCTCTGGTGTGAATGAATCAAAATTATACCTTTTTGCTGTTGTTGTTGTTAATTAGCAAAAAATATATTTTTTGGTGTACTGCAGAATTTTAGTAATTAATTCATGTGTGCTGTGAGATGAAAAAGGTTGAAAATCACTGCTCTACACACAAAATTTCAAGTATTTGAATATCACTTACAAGGTCACATTAGCCAAGTTACATGTCAAGCCCCAGAATGTAGGAATGACTCCATAAAGAATTTGGGTTCATTCATTTGTAATTTATGACAAGAACTCATTACTCTCCTTGGCTCCTGAAGGAATGATTTTTTATCCTACAAGGATCTGTAAATTACCATTAAATGACACCCTTTGCTAAACCAGCTGTCTCAGGTAGTTGGCTAGCTCTGCAAAGGTAAATCCAAGGAAAAAATCATAAGCACGTTCACTATTTCTGACTCTGACTGCAAATAGAGTGCCTGGAACATAACAGATGCTTAGTAAAGTTTTGTGCAGTAAGGCTGTTAAAACTCTTTCAGTAGCAAGTGATGGATTCAATTCAATTTTGCTTAAATTAAAAAAAAAAGAATTTATTGGCACACTTAACCAAGAAGACCACGATACTGATTCCAGACACCACTGGTTTGTGGGTCTTAAATATATCATCAGAATTCTCCCTTACCATTGTTTAGTTCTTCTTTCTTTGTACTGGGTTTATTTTCTAGTAGACCCTCTCCACGGAGTAACAAATACAGCCCTAAGTTTATATAAGTTTACACCAAAAGATGGTGTACCTTGCAACTGTATATGTCTTATTCCTTCGCTTGAAACATTAACATCTACTATTCATGGACTGACTATTCTGTGACACACACTGTACATTTAAACTAAATATGTATATATATATATATTTTTTTTTTTTCAGTTAAATAAATATATCACATAGTGGTTAAGATCATGGATTCTATAGCCAGTCTGCCTGGATTTAACCTTATATTTATACAAATCCCAGATTACACCAAATACTTTATAGTTAATATATTTAACTATATATATATATATATATATATATATATATATATATATCTCGGTTTATATTTACATCTGAATTATGGTCATGTTTGAATGTTCTTTGCAAACATTCAAATTAATAATGAAGCTATATTAAATGATGTGATTCAAAATTTGGTGGAGTGAGGGGGTGGTGGAAAGTGGTTTATTTTGTGTGTCAATGCTCCTGCCAAATCCTTACTAAAACATCAATATGCTTTAGTCAAAAAGGGCACATTTGACCTGGGAAGATATTAATAAATTTAATATTCTGGTGTTTACCTAAAACTGAAAATATCAGTAAAATGCCCTTCAATGTTCTGGAACACAACTGTTGTTCTGGCTGTCAGTACAGCTACAGAAAAGTAGATCCTGATATTGGTAACTTAAAGAATCAATGCAGGCTTAAACTAAACTGTTTTTCTTTTTTCTAGCTTGTTTTGGATGAAACATCCAGTATTTACAATGAGCACATTCTGTAATTCCAGGATGACATCACCTCTTCCAATGTTTCTTTTCTGTTGTGGCCATCTGGGGTTGCCCCTCCCTCTTTGTTTTTTTATGCTGTTACATTTGTCCCAATTTCTTTTTCCCTTTTTCCCCTTCGCCCAGCACACACCTCCCTCCAGCAATCCCACTCCATTTAATTCATGTCCATGGGTAATGCATGTGAGTTCTTTGGCTTTACCTTTTTCTGTACTATTCTTAACATCTCCCTATCTATTCTGCACCCATTAACTATGCCCCTTAATCCCTGTGATTTTGCCCTCTTCTTCACCTTCCCCCTCCCAGCTGACACCCCTCCAAATGTTCCCCATATCTTTGGTTCTGTTCTCTCTCTGGTTGTCTACTTAGTTTTAGTTTTTATTTTTAAGATTCTGTTATTAATAATTGTGAGTTTGTTGTCTTTTTAATGTTAATAGTTTTGGTCCTCTTTTTCTTAAGTAAATCCCTTTAACATTTAATATAATAATGATTTGGTGATGATGAACTTCTTTGGCTTTGCCTTGTCTGGGAAACATTTGATCTGCCCTTCCATTCTGAATGATAGCTTTGCTGGATAGAATAATCTTGGTCATAGGTCCTTGCTTTTCACCACTTTGAATACTTCTTGCCTGGTCCTTCTTGCCTGCAACATTTCTTTTGAGAAATCAGCTGATCGTCTTATAGAAATCCCTTTGTAGGTAACAAATAATGTAGTCCTTACATTGTTGATGCTTACCTAATTATTAAATATATGTTTGAATCTTTAACTTAAACAACATAAATAAAGACTTTGTTCATTAGTAAGCAAAAATAGGAAAGTAAAATTATGGAAAAACTTTGAAGAACTATTAGGAATTAAATATGTACATTCAAAAGTTTAACAGTTGAAGTATCTGAAAATAATGAGAGACTTAATAGGCTAATATTTAAAAACTATAATTAATATCAAGTATACAAACAAGTTGTGTTACCAAGAAGCTGCTCTAGGTACAAAAATTAGGGTATTCAATGCCAATATAAATTCTTCAATCATTTGATAGTATTTTAATTTTTATTATTTTACTAAAGTTGCTTAATATATTTTCTCCCTTCCATTTTAAAATTTTTATCATGAGATTAAAGATGACAAGGAATAAGTGGAAGCTACACTAATATCCTCCCAAAATCAATCGAATTAAAACTAAATTGTAGAGAAATCATCCGGAATAACCAACAGAACACTAGCTGGAGAGAAGCCTTATAACCACAGACAGACGGAAGAAACCATTTCATCACAACAAGACTGGTAGGGAGTGCAGGGAGGTACTAGAGGACTGACTGAGCTTCCACAGGTGGCAGCTGAAGTTCTGGAGGGATATTTCAGCAGCCAGGAGATTTCCCCTGAGAGGTGGATGGGGGTCTCAAATATTGGAAAATTTTAGTTTCAGGTAATAGCTAATAAGCTTAGTAATCAATGTATGTAAAAAGCTTTTATTTCACCTGGCTGGTGTGGTTCAGAGGATTGAGCACCAGCCTTCAAACCCAAGGGTCACTGGTTCAATTCTCAGTCAGGGGACGTACCCAGGTTGTGAGCCAGGTCTCCAGCCAGGTCCCCAGCTGGTGGCATTCAAAAAGCAACCATACATTGAGGTTTCTCTCCCTTTCTTCCTCCCTCTCTAAAAATAATTAATAAACTCTTAAAGAAAAGAAAAGAAAAGAAAAAACTATTGTTTCAAGAACTGAAGGAATGACCCACCTCAACTCCAGGAAACCATTAGTAGTTCCACCTTTGTGCCTTAGGAGGACTGCAAGCAATCAAGAAGTAATCAAGGGGGATGTGGGGAGGGGGATGAAGAGGTAAAGAAGGGGAGCAATTTAGTTAAGAAACTAGTATGGAAGAACCATGGACATGGCCAACAAGTGGGATTGACTTTGTGGGGGACTGAGTGGGTAGGGGAGGGGACAGAGGGGAGTAAAAAGGGGATGGATGTAATACAACAGCAATTATTTCTTTTTTTTTTTTAAAGCAGCAACCAAGATGGTATCTGAGCGGTTATACTTCAGGGTGAGATGACTGCCACCAAGACACAGAGCCCTCCACCCAGGACACAGATGAACGAATGCTGCAGCTTTTATTTCATTAACTTTTTCCCTGAATTCCAAACTCCATACCTACACCTTTCTTCTCCTTATAAAAAGGGCTCATTTATAATGGAATGCAAGACAGCCTGTTAGGTTATAACCTGTTGTCTTCTCAGATTGCTGACCATTTGAATAAAGCACCTGTAAGGGTTCAATGACTATCTCTGTTTATTGGATCTGATATATGACAGGCAGCATGAACACTGGCTTGTCTGGTTTCAAAGTGTGAGGTCTAAATCTGTAGCTGTGTTCCCCAGCCTACAGTAGCAGAGCCAGAAAAGAGTCAAAGTGACATCCAGCTGTGAAAAGCAGCAATGTTTATGTATGCCAGGGAGAGAAGAATGGAGTCAGAAAGCCTCTTAAAGGGCCAGCACACTAAATTTCATTTGCAGCCACTTACCCTGATGGCTCTGCCAGAGGGAGGACAGAGTAGACTAGAGACACTCGAGGAGAGTCTGGGAGTGGTAACTCTGGGGATAGAACTAAAGGAACAACCGCCAAGTTACCTTCAGTTCCCCAATATTGCAGAAGTCATCTTGTTCAGGCCAAGAACTCCACTCTAAATGACGTCAGCCTGTGGAGAAGCAATAGCCCCATTCATAGGAAACACTCTCTCCCACACTGTGGATCTTAAGCCTGGCCATTGAATACAACTTGAGGCTATATTATTGATTAGTTTAACAACTAATGTGGATCTCTGGGAGGTCTGTGAGACTTCAGCTGACCTGCTCCAGCTGATAAAAGCCATTCTTAGTTTGCAGCATGGTTCTCTATGCACACAAACAGACCCAGCAAAGACCCAGCAGAGGAAGCCACATGCTGTGGATCACTGATAGCTCCAAACAGGTTGACCGCCAGTCACAAGAAACATCTGACAAAGGCCTACAAGAGTATTTGCAGCTGCATCTAGTATATAGAAACAAATACAAAGAAGCAGGCCCCTTGAAAGAATGAGAGAATCCTCCAGAAGAACTAGATTAAAATGGAGATAATTTATCAGAGAGTTTAGGGTAAGGATTATAAGGAAACTCAATAGCATGAAAAAAGACATAGGAACTATGAAAAAACTGGACAAAAATAAAGAATGCAATATCTGAACTAAATAATACACTGGGAGGAATAAATTGTAGGTTAGATGAAGCTGAGAATAGAATCAGTGATCTGGAAGACGAGAAAAAAAAACACTCAGGCAGAGCAGCAAAATGGAAAAAGAATTTTTAAAAATGAAAAAAAAAATGAGGAAAGTTTAAGTAACGTTTTGGACAACATGCAGCATTACAATATACATCATGGGAATATCAGAAGGAGAAGAGAGTGAGCGAGGGATCAAAACCTCTGTGAAGAAATAATGGCTGAAAACTTCCCTCATATGGTGGAGGAAAAATACACACAACTCCAAGAAGCACAATGAGTCCCAAACAAGTTGGACCCAGGAAGGCCTACACCAAGAAACATAATAATTAAAATGGTAACGCTTAAAGACAAGGAGAGAATCCTAAAAGCTACCAGAGAAAAGCAGGTAGTTACATACAAGAAAGCACCAACTACACTGTCATCTGATTTCTCAACAGAAACCATTCATGCCAAAAGGGAATGCTGTGAAATACTCAAGATAATGAAAAGCAAGAACCGACAACCAAGGCTACTTTACCCAGAAAGGCTATCATTTAAAATTGAAGGAGAAATAAGGAGCTTCCCAGACAAGAAAAAGCTAAAGGAGTTTGTTAATGCCACACAGTACTGGAACAAAATGTTAAAGGGCTTTCTTTAAGAAGAGGGAAAAAAGGAGGAACAAGTCTAGTAACAAAATGGCACCAAATACATATGTATCTATCAATAATCACCTTAAATGGCTTAAATGCTTCAACCAAAAGACATAGGAGAGGTGAATGGATAAGAAAACAAGACCTACATATATATACCACCTTGAAGGGACACATCTCAGATGAAAAGATACACAAAAACTAGAGGTAAATGATACTTCATGCAAATAGGAAAAAAAAAAGCTGGTGTAGCAGTCCTTATATCTGAAAATACAGATTTTAAAACTAAGGCTATAGTAAGAGACAAAGAAGGATGCTACATAATGATAAAAGGAACAATCCAACAAGAAGATATAAACTTAGCAATATTTATGCACCCAACATTGGAGAACCCAAATATGTGAATTTTGATAGACATAAAAAAAGAGATTGACAGAAATACAGTCATAGTCAGGGATTTTAAAAATCCCCATTGACTTCAATGGATAGATCTTCCAGGCAGAAAATCAACAATTAGCTACCTTAAAGGACACACCAAAGCAAATGGATTTAATTGATATCTTTAAAGCAGTTCACCCCAAAGCAGCAGAATAGACACACTTTTCAAGTGCATATTAAACATTTTTTAGAATAGACTGCATATTAGGTAACAAGAAAGTCTCAATAAATTTAAGAAAGAACACTGAGAAACATGCAAAGACATGGAAACTAAACATTTTAGTACAGAATGAATGGGTTAATAATGAGATTAAGGAAGAAATCTAGATACTGGAAAAATTGAAAATGAGAACACAACAGTTCAAAATATGTGGACACTAGGAAATAAACCCTAAGAGGGAAATTTATGGCATTACAGGCCTACCTAAAAAAAAGAGAGAGAGAGAAAAGAGAAAAAGAAAGAAAAAAGAAAAATCTCAAATAAACAATCTAACTTTACACTTATAGGAACTTGAAAAAGAACAAAGAGCCCTGGCTGGTGTGGCTCTGTGGATTGAGCACCAGCCTGTGAACCCAAAAGTCATTGGTGCGATTCCCAGTCAGGGCACATACCCAGGTTGCAAGCCAGGTCTCCAGCCACATCCCCAGCTGGAAGCAGGTGAAAGACAACCATACATTGATGTTTCTCTCACTTCCCCTCTCTCTAAAAATAATTATTAAAATCTTTAAAAAATAAAAAGAACAAACAAAGCTCAAAATGAGTAGAAATAAGGAAATAATAAAGATCAGAATAGAAATAAATAAAATAGAGTGTTAAAAAATGATACAAAATGTCAATGAATCCAAGAGCTTCTTCTTTGGAAAGATAAATAAAATTGACAAACCTTTAACCAAATTCATCAAGAAAAAAAGGGGAAGGATCCAAATAAATAATACCAGAAATAAAAGGAGAAATTGCAACTGGCACCAAAGAAATACAAAGGAGTGTAAGAAAATACTATGAACGACTAACTATATGTCAACAAACTGGAAACCTGGACAAAATGGATAAGTTCCTAGAAACAAACAATCTTCCAAAAATAAATTAGGAAGAATCAGAGAATCTGAACAGACAAATTACACCTAGTGAAATTGAAGCAGTAACCAAAAAAACTTTCAACAAACAATAGCAGGGGACCAGATGAATTCACAGGTGAATTTCACCAAACTTTCAGAGAACACTTCTCAAACTTTTTCAGAAAATTCAAGTGGAAAATCCAAACTCATTTTAGGAAGCCAGCATTTTCCTAATTCCAAAGCCAGATAAAGACACTACAAAGAAAGAAAAGTATAGGCCAATATCCCTTATTAACATAGATGCTAAAACCCTCAGTAAAATATTAGCAAATCGAATATGGCAATGCATCAGAAAAATCATTCACCATGAACAAGTGGGATTTATTCTAGGAATGTAAGGTTTGTACAACATTCACAAATCAATAACTGTGAGTTATCACATAAATAAAATGGAGGGGGATAAAAACCATACGATCATATCAATAGATGCAGTAAAAGCATTAGATAAAGCCCAGCACCCATTTATGGTAAAAAAAACTTTTACAAAGACCCAGGCTGGTGCCACAGTGGATAAGGTGCCAGCCTGCAAACCCAAGGCTTGCTGGTTCGATTCCCAGCCAGGGCACATAACCAGGTTGCAAACCAGGTCTTCCAGCCAGGTCCGTAGCTGGAGGCAGGTGAAAGGCGACCATACATTGATGTCTCTCTGCCTCTCTGTCTTTCTCCTCTCCCCTCTTTCTAAAAATAATAAATAAAATCTTAAAACAAAACAAAACAAAACTCTTACAAAGAGAGCATAGTGGGAACAAGCCTAAACGTAACAAAGGCCATATATGACAAACCCACTACCAGTATCATACTCAATGAACACAAACTACAAGAGTTC
Organism: Noctilio leporinus; assembly: GCA_004026585.1. Taxonomy (NCBI): domain Eukaryota; kingdom Metazoa; phylum Chordata; class Mammalia; order Chiroptera; family Noctilionidae; genus Noctilio; species Noctilio leporinus. The sequence goes on along the minus strand of PVIW01004984.1, from coordinate 54,022 downwards.
CCCAAAAGATCAGGAATGAGACAGAGATATCTGTTTTCACTTCTCTTATTCAACATAGTACTGGAAGTCCTAGCCACAGCAATCAGAGAAGAAGAAGAAATAAAAGGCATCCAAGTAGGAAAGGAAAAGGTTAAAACTCATTATTTGCAGATGACATGACATTGTACTAAAGAACCCTAAAGATCCCACCAAGCAACTACTAGAACTAATGAATGAATTCAGCAAAGTAGCAGAATACAAAATTACTATGCAGAAATCAGTTGCATTTTATATGCCAATAACAAACTAATGAGAAGGAAGTTGAGGAAATAATCCCATTCACAATTGCTACAAAAAGAATAAAATACCTAGGAATGAACCTAACCCAGAATGTAAAAGACCTGTACTCCAAAAATTATAAGACACTGAAGAAAGAAACTAAAGAAGATACAAATAAGTGGAAGTGTTCATGGATAGGAAGACTTAACATCATTAAAATGTTCATACTACCCAAAGCAATATATAAATTCAATGCCATTCCTATCAAGATTCCAATGACATATTTCACAGAACTAGAACAAATATTTCAAAAATGTATATGGGACCACAAAAGGCCCCACATAGCAGCAAAAAGAAGAACAAAGTTGGAGAAACCACATGACCTAATGTCAAACTATACTATAAGACTATACTGATCAAAACAGCATGGTACTGGAATAAAAGCAGACACACATATCAATGGAATAATTTAGAGATCCAGAAATAAACCCACAGCTCTATAGTTGGTTAATATTTGAAAGAGAAGCAAGCACATACAATGGGCTAAAGATAGTTTATTCAATAAATGGTATTTGGAAAACTGAACAGATACATGCAGAAAAATGAAGTTTACCCCCCACCCAGGAATAAATTCAAAATGGATCAAAGACTTAAATGTTATACCCCAAACCATAAAAATCCCAGAAGACAACATAGGCAGTAAAATCTTGGACAATTCTCCTAGAAGTATTTAATCTCTCCTCACAAAAGAGAAAAATAAATAGGGCTACATCAAACTAAAACATTTTTGCACAGCAAAGGAAATCAACAAAATAAAAAAGCAACCCACAGAATGGGAGAGTATATTCTCTGATACATCTGATAAGGGGTTAAAACCAAAATTTATAAAGAAGTTACAATACTCAACATCAAAAAAAAAAAAAGGAAAAGGACCTGCATAAACATTTTTCCAAAGAAGACATACAGATGGCCAATAGACATATGAAAAGATGCTCAACATCACTAATTACCAGAGAAATGCAAATTAAAACCACAACAAGCTATCATCTCACACCTGTCAGAATGTAGAGAAGGGTGAACTCTCATACACTGTTGGTAGGAATGCAGACTGGTGCAGCCACCGTGGAAAGCAGTATAAAGATTTAAAAAATTAAAAATGGGTCTGCCTTTCAACCCAGCTATCCCACTTCTGGGAATATATCTGAAGGAACCCAAAACACTAATTTGAAAGAATATAACCACCCTTCTGTTCATTGCAGCATTATTTATAATCACCAAGATATGGAAATAGCCCAAGTGTCTATCAGTAGATAAATGGATAAAACAATGATGGGACATTTACACAATGGAATACTACTCAGCTGTAAAAAAATGAAGAAAATTTTACCCTTTACAACAATATGGATACTCCTGGAGAACATTATGCTAAGTAAAATAAGCCAATCAGAGAAAGAAAAATACTATATGATTTTACTCATAAGTAAAATCTAATGGAGAAACTGAACTAACAAGGAAAATGGGAACAGAGTCATGGAGGGGGAGCAGAATGACATCTAGTTGGGGAGTGGGGATGTTTTGGGGGTGAAGGAGTTTTGGGGGTGAAGGAGTTGAGAAAAAAGGAAAAGTGACTTGTAGACATGGGCAACGGTGTTGTGATTGCCAGAGGGAGGCAGATGTTTGGGGACTAAATGGTAATGGAAAAATACAATAAAGATTAATTTTAAAATAAAAATATAAAAGATTGTCCTGGCTGGTGTGGCTCAGTGGATTGAGCACTGACGTGTGAATCAAAGAGTCTCCAGGTCAATTCCCAGTCAGGGCACATACCTAGGCTGCAGGCCAGGTCACTGTTTGAGGGTGTATGAGAGGGAACCACACATTGATGTTTCTCTTCCTCTCTTTTTCTCTCTCCCTTCCCCTCTTTCTAAAATTACATAAAGTCTTTTTAAAAAGTAAAATATTTTAACTTGCTAGAAAATACAATAAATTTTTTATAATGAAAACAAGAATTCATTTACCTCATGTTTTGAAATAATAGACTTTTCAGTTATTATATTTATCATGTTATTGAATGAAGTATATATATATATATACTCATGAAATACTTCTTTTTTCATCTTGAGTGCTTTCTGAGAATTTTGATGCATTGATGAATTTATCACTTTTACTACCTACAGAATGTTTTCACATGCAAAGGTAAAATGTGACCATTAGCTGCAAATCTTCTAGTATATTAGTTTTAGTATAATTTTTTTTTTAGAGACACTTACTAATGAAAAATTAGGAGAACCAACATAGCAAAGGAGTAACTGGAACTATACCAATTTCCTTCCAGGACCAATCTGGAATTACAACTTAATTGGGGAGAAATCATTTGGAATAACCAATAGAACACCAGCTGAAGATGAAACTTATAACTATAGACAGAACAGAAGAGGCCATTTCATCACATGACTGGTAGAAGTGCAGAGATGCCAGAGCTGGCTGGGCTCTCACTGGCAGCAGATGAAGGGACTGGAGCCTAGGATTCCACCTGAGAAGGGTAGGTTCCAAGCCCCCAACTGGGCTTCCCAGCTATAGAAACATAGCTGAAAGTAAAACAGCGTCCAGCTGTGAAAAGCGAAAAGCTGCAGGGTTTGCTAGCCTGAGATAGCTAGAGACAGGGAATTACTAAAGTGACCATGCACAAAAATACATTGGAATCCACTTACACTGGGTTCCAGCAGAGGGAGGGCAGAGTAGACTAGAGACACTTAAGGAGAGTTTGGAGTGGTGGCTTTAAGGAGAGAGAAATGAGGGAGTACTCAATGGGGTCCCAGTGCTGACTCATCCCCCACACGCAGGCAGACTACTCTATGCCAAGGGGCATCCACTTGAGAGTACATCGTAGCCTGCCAAAAGGGGCTGAGCCCAGTGTCTTATCACAGATTGATTGGATTAGAAACAAAATTAACCTACCCAGCCCAGTGGTGCCTAAGCCCAAACACAACCACAGATTGATTGGGTTAACACTGAATTAATTGGCCCTGGTACCTAAGGTGACCATTGATCACAGATTAATTGGATTACAACTGAACTAATCTGTCGTGCCCAGCGGTGCCTACACCTCACAGTTGATTACAGATGAACTGGCCTAAAAGGTGAAGGGCACAAAGATAGTGGATCTCCAATTGGCTCCAACAGGCTGACTAGGCCCAGACTAGGACATGATCTCACCAGAGGTGAATCTGGGAAGCAAAGAAAGTGCATCTCTACACAACAGCAAAGTCACATCACAAAGACAGGAACTAAAAAAAGCCCAATCTAAGAAGCAGAAACAAACAAGAAGAGTCACATAAAATGGGGAGAAAAAGAAACAGTCCACCACTGAAAGGAAAGGAGGAATCCCCAGAAAGAATATTAAATGAAATAGAGGCAAGCAAACCATCAGATATGGACTTCAAAATAATGATGATAGAGAAGCTCAATGAGCTCACAGCAAGCTTAAAGAAAACTATAAACAACTCCAGGATAACTACAAAGAATTCCAGGAAAGATACAAGGAACTTACTGAGAACTATACCAGCATTAAAAATGACATAGAAACTATAAGAGCCAGGAGGAAATGAATAATACAATTTTCAAATGGAAGGATAAAGTAGAAGGAATCCAAAGCAGGGGAAGCAGAGAATTGGATCAGCAAGCTGGAGGACGATGTAGAAAAAAAAATCCCAGACAGTACAACAAAATGAAAAAAGACTAAAAAAGAAGGTTTTAAGAGAGCTGCAGGACAACATGAAACATAATAATATCCACATCATAAGGATACCAGAAGAAGAAAAGGAGCAAAAGATAGAAAACCTGTTTGAAAAAGTAGTGACAGAAAACTTCCCTAACTTAAGGAATGAAAATGTCACTCATGTTCAGGAAGCACAGAAGGTCCCAATGAAGATGAACCCAAAGAGGCCCCCCAAGACACATCATAATTTAAATTGCAAATTTCAAAGACAAGAAGAGAATCCTAAAAGCAGCAAGAGAGAAACAACTAATAACATATAAGGGGACTCTGATAAGGTTATCAGCTGATTTCTAACAGAAACATTACAAGCTAGAAGGGAATGGCAAAAGAATATTCCAAGCAATGAAAAACAAAGGTCAACAACCAAGACTACTCTACCCAGCAAGGCTCTCATTCAAAATGGAAGGTAAAATCAGGAGTTTCCCAGACAAAAAGCTAAAAGAATGCAATTCCACCAAACCAGTATTGCAAGAGATGCAAATGGTCTGATTTAAAAAGATAAAAAAACATACTCTTGGTTTCTCTTCAAAATGAATAAATCTTTTGCCTTTTACTAAAAAGATACAGAGAGAGACATGGAAGAACAAAGGCACAAAGAGGGGAAATGTCAATGAATAAGCACCTGTCAATAATAACCTTAAATGTAAACAAATTAAATGCACCAATCAAAAGACATAGGGTAGCTGAATGGATAAGAAAGCATGATTCTCAAATATCAGTCTTCAGGAGACTTATCCAGAACAAAAGATCAACACAGACAAAGTTAAGGGATGGAAAAATATGTATCAAGCAAATGGGCATGAAGAAAAAGGTGGGGTAGCAATACTTATATCAGACAAAATAGATTTTATAACAAAGGCCATAGAAAGAGACAAAGAAGGACATCTCACAATACTTAAGGGAACAATCTGTCAAGGAGATATAACCCTTGTAAACCTATATGCACCCAACATAGGAGCACCCAAATACATAAGAAGAATCTTGGAGGACTTCAAGAAGAATATAGACGGCAATACACTAATAGTAGGGTATTTTAATATCTTATTATCAACAGTGGACAGATCTTCCAAGAAGAATAACACCAAGGATATTCTGACATTGAACAACACTCTAAATGAAAGGGACTTAACTGATATATACAGAACTTCTCACCACAAAGAAGCAAAATACACATTCTTTGCAAATTCACATGGTATATCCTCAAAGATACACCACAGGGTAGGACACAAGACAAGCCTCCGCAAATTCAAGAAAATTGACATCATACCAAGTGTCTTCTCAGATCACAATAACTTGAAACTAAAAGCCATCCACAAGGAAAAAAACCCAAAACATTCAAATTCATGGAGACTGAATAACATGCTATTAAGTAAGGAATTAATTAATAATGAGATCAAAGAAGAAATCAAAATGCTTCAAGAAACAAATGAACATGAATACACCACAGCCCAAAACCTATGGGACACAGTGAAGGCAGTCCTGAGAGGGAAGTTCATAGAAATACAGGACTACCTAAACAGGTTAGAAGAAGCGCATACAAACAACCTAACCATAAAGCTGCAAGAACTAGAGGAGCGACAACGAACAAAGCCCAGAGTAAATAGAAGGAAGGAAATAACCAAGATTAGAATAGAATTTAAATTACATAGAGACTAAAAGAACAATTCAAAGGATCAATAAATCCAGGAGCTGGTTCTTTGAAAAGATAAACAAAATCGACAAGCCTTTAACCAGACTCATCAAGAAAAAAAGAGAGGACCCAAATAAACAAAATCAGAAACAACAGGGGAGAAATCACAACTGATACCACAGAAATAGAAAAGGATTGTAAGAAATTACTATAAACAGCTGTACGACAAGAAATATGACAACCTGGATAAAATGGACAAATTTCCAGAAATATTCAATCTTCCAAAACTGAATCAAGAAGAAGCAGAAAGCCTGAACAGACCAATAACAAGTAGTGAAACTGAAGCAGTAATCAAAAAACTCCAAGTGCACAAAAGTCCTGGACTACATGGCTACACAGGCAAATTTTACCAATCATTTAGGGAAGAACTAATTCCTATTCTTCTCAACCTATCTCCAAAAACCCAAGATTAGGGAAAACTTCCGAACTCTATCTATTAGGTCAGTATTATTCTAACCCCAAAACCAGGTCAAGGCACAACTGAAAAAAAAAACTATAGGCCAATATTTCTGATGAACATAGATGCTAAATTCCTCAACAAAATATTGGCAAACCAGATCCAGCAATACATTAAAAAGATCATACACCATGATCAAATGGGATTCATCCCAGGGATGCAAGCATGGTACAACATTTGCAAATCAATAAACATAATACACCGCATTAAAAAAATGAAAGACAAAAACCATATGATCATATCAATAGATGTTGAAAAAGCATTTGGTAAAGTATAGTACCCGTTTATGATTTAAAAAGCTCATCAAAATGGGAATAGAGGAAGCATACCTCAACATAATAAAGGCCATATATGAGAAACCTGCAGCCAACATCATACTCAATGGACAAAAACTAAAAGCTTTCTAGTGTACATAGGAAACCTGATAGACTCCACCAAAAAACTACTCAACCTAATAAGCAAATATAGGGAAAAAAGCTAGATATAAGGTCAATATCCAGAAGTTGAAGGCATTTTTATATTCCAATAATGAAAAATCAGAGATAGAAGCTAGAAAACAAATCTCCCTTACTATAGCAACAAGAAAAATAAAGTACTTAAGAATAAACCTAACTAAAGACATAAAAGACCTGTACTCTGAGAACTACAGAACACTGAAGAAAGAAATGAAGAAAGATATAAATAAATGGAAGTATATACCATGTTCATGGGTGGGAAGAAATGTCTATAGTATCCAAAGCAATTTATAGATTCAATGCAATCCCTATTAAAATACCAATGACATATTTCACAGATCTAGAAAAAAATACTTCAAAAATTTATGTGGAGTCAAAAATGACCACAAATAGCCACAGCAATCTTGAGAAAGAAGAACAAAAGAGGAGGAATCACAATATCAGATATCAAGCTATACTACAAGGCCACTGTCATCAAACAGTCTGGTACTGTCATAAGAATAGACATATAGATCAATGGAACAGAATAGAGAGCCCAGAAATAAACCCAGGACTCTACAGTCAACTAATATTTGACAAAGGGAGGAGTAGAAAATGGAGTGAAAATAGCCTCTTCAAAAAGTGGTGTTAGGAGAACTGGAAATAAAGCTGGAACACCATACACCAGAATAAACTCAAGATGGATAAAGGACTTAAACATAAGCATAAGCTATGCCACCATAAAAGCCCTTGAGGAAAACAGGTAATAAAATTTCAGGTATCTGAGCCCTGGCTGGTAGCACAGTGGATAAGGCGCCGGCCTGCGAACCCAAAGGTCGCAGGTTCGATTCCCCAGCCAGGGCACATGACCAGGTTGCAATCCAGGTCTCCAGTCAGGTCTGTGGCTGGAGGCAGGTGAAACGCAACCATACATTGATGTCTCTCTTCCTCTCTGCCTCTCTCCCTTCCCCTCTTTCTAAAAATAATGAAATAAAATCTTTTTTAAAAAAAAATTTCAGGTATCTCACACAACAATATTTTCACCAATACTTCTCCAACATCAAGGGAAATAAAGGAGAAAATAAACAAAAGAGACTACATCAAACTGAAAAGTTTCTGCTTAGCTAAAGAAAACATCAACAAAATTAAAAGGGAACCAAACGTATGGGAAAACATTTGCCAATGATACCTCAGACAAGGATTTTATCTCGAAAATATATAAAGAACTTATACGACTCAACACCAGGGAGACAGACAGCCCAATTAAAAATGGGCAAAGGACCTGAACAGACACTTCTCTGAGGACATACAAAGGGTCCATAGGCATGTGAAAGAATACTCAACATCACTAGCCATCAGAGAGAGGCAAATTAAAATCATAATGAGATACCACCTCACACCTGTCAGAATGGCAATTGTTAACAAATCAACAAACAACAAGTGCTGGTGAGGGCGTGGAGAAAAGGGAATCCTCATGCATTGATGGTGGAAATGCGAACTAGTGCAGCAACTATAGGAAACAGGATGGAATTTCCTCAAAAAAGTAAAAATGGAAGTGCTTTTTAACCCAGCAATTCCACTGCTATGATTATAACTGAAGAACACCAATTCAGAAGAACCTACACACTTCTATGTTAATAGCAGCTCTATTTACAATAACCAAGTGCTAGAAACAGCCTAAATGCCTATCAGTGGATGAATAGATAAAAAAAAAATTTGGTACATTTACACAATGGAATACTAAGCAATAGAAAGAAAAAAGGAACTCCTGCCTTTTGTGACAACTGGAGAGTATTATGCTCAGTGAAATAAACCAGTCAGTGAAAGAGGAATACCATATGATCTCACCTAATACAGGAGACTAATGAACAAAACAAAGAAGCAAAATAGAACCAAAGGATGGAAACAAGGAACAGACTTTCAGTGTGCAGAGGGGAAGAGGGGGAACAGCTTAGTCAAGTAATTAGTCTAAATGACCCATGAACATGGACAACATGTGGGACTGACTGTGGGAGAGGGGATAGAGAAGGTGGGGCAGGGGGAGCAGTTTAGGTGATGGGATAAATGTAATATAACAACAATATATTAATTTTAAGAAGTTAAAATCTAAAAAACAATTAACTTGACTACCAAAAGTCTTTGCTGCTATCTTGTAGTCCATAGCAACCTTTTTATGAAGGGTAATTTTATAAATAGTACTTTTCTGAGTGTAAATATGAACAACTAAGAATTCCCAGATATGTAAAAAAATATGCAACAAAAAGGAAAATGCCAAAATAAATTTATTTTGAAGCAAAAGGTGATGTCATATCTTGACTTATTAATTTAAAATGATTTTTAATTTGAAATGTCATATATCGTCACCCTGTCATCAATTAAAAGAGAAAGCAAAATGAAGATATTTGCACACATACAAAAAAATTTTATATGTACCTCACATATGTTCCTTTTAAGGAAATTCTTGAGACTATATTTCAGAGTGATGAGTCAAAAGGCAGGAAAAGGAAGACATGGGAAAACAGAAAAATTAAAACTGACCCAGAAGCTTATTACCAAAAAGCCTTGTCCTATTTATTTATTTAAATAAGATTAAAGAAAGACATTTAGAAACTTCAGGAAAAACAAAAAGTTGTGCAAGATAGTCACAGAAGCAATCTAGAAAATAGCATGATTTTGAGTAATTGGTAGTGTATTAGAAAAAAATTTTTTGCTTATGATTCTATGAACATCTCTTTCAGGTGACACTGGAGTACTGACATTGACCATGTACAGGGCAAATAGAATCTTGGTATTTAAAAAAATCTATGCAGTTAATAATGCCTACATAGTGATAATAATGTACATACTGTTTAATGGTCTTCAACTTTGAAAATTGATCTACATACAATCCACAAAAGACTAAAAACCTAAGCTGAGAGGTAAAGGTTAGAGAAATCTAAATGTTACATCCTGGAGAGGCAAGGAATATTGTATAAAATTATTGATAATTGGACAAGAAATAGAGGTCTAACTGTATTATACAAAGCTTTAAAAAAGAATAATTAAAAATAAAATAACTATCCAAAACTGAGAAGAGAAAGGCAATAGTATGAATTAAAGTAATCTTTTCAAGCAAGGAGTTGTCAGATAATACTTTTCTAATCTAGAAGTAGTGAACAAAGACATTATTTGGAATTATGAAGAAAACTACCAGAGGAACAAAAGATAGACAAGTGCCTATGAGAGCAGGTCTGGGTTGGGAAAGATGTGATGATTTTCTCCACAAACACTACTCTACTCTGTGACTTTTTAAAAAGTAATTTACATCAATTATGTTGACAAACATTTAAATGAAAAAAAAAAGTAAATTGAAAGGTTTCTACACTATAGCACCAAAAATAGACCAACACAGCTCTCTTAAGTGCTTGTAGATTTTTATTAGAAAACACCAGTGGGTTTATTTTTCTAATGTTTAGTTTTTTGTTTTTTGTTTTTTTTAATTGTATCCATTATTTTTAGATAGAACGGTAGGGAGGGAGGAAGAAAGGGAGAGAAACATCAATATATAGTTGCCTTTCTTCTGCCTCCAGTTGGGGACCTGGCTGGAGATCTGGCTTACAACCTGGTTATGTGCCCTGACTGGGAATCAAACCAGAGACCTTTGGGTTCACGGGCCAGCACCTATCCATGAGCCAACAGCCAGGGCTGTTCAGTTTCTAAATGAGGAAATAAAGAAGATTTCTAACTACTTTTTGATATCATTTGTTCATAAATCATACATTGTGAATAGAAGACTTTTTCCTCCACAAGTGAAAAGCCAAGTTGGATTATTTTTACTATATTTTCTCCTTTTACATTGATTTTTGAAGAACCAGAAATAGTTTTATGTTCTATGTAAGACTTGTGCTCAGATAAATACATGTTACAGATCTAGTGGAAAATATTTGACCACAATCTTTGGAGAAATGTCTATTTGCTTTGCTCATTTTAATCTGGTTGCTTGTTTTTGTTACTGAGTTTTAGGAGTTCTTTTATATGTTCTGGATACTATATATCTGAATCACTTATCAGATATATGATTTACAAATATTTTCTCCCATTCAGTGGGTTTCCTTTTCACCCTGGTTCCACATTTTATATAGACTAAATTAAATGATACAGAACTAAGAATGAAAGAATGAAACTTACATAATGGTCCACCCCATCCAATGAGTCAACTGTGTCTACTGAGTGATGACCTCCTCAACCAATTGATATGTAAGCTATCTCATTTGATTTGCTCATTGGAGAGGTATTTTGTGTATCTTCAAACTTTCTGTTTTAAAGCTTATATTTTTAAAAAAGTAATTATTGTATTATTTTTAAATTGAAACATAAATTCTATTTTCTAATAGAATGAACACTTTACCCCTCTGATTTATGAAGTCACTGCTTTGAGATCATCCAGGACTCATCAGGCACTCCCTCACCAGGAGTGGGAAATACTGCTCTAGAATTTCCAAGCCTCTTTACTCCTCCCCACCCCCAGCCCCACCCTCACCCCCTTATTTCCTTCCTCAGACTCTGGGATGAGCCATTGACACAGGTCCTCTCTTAAATCCACATTGGTAAGGAGATTTGGAAATAGGTTTACAATTTGAAATTGGCATTTTCGCTAAGATATATCCCCTCTGCACTAACAAGGACAATTCCAAACTCAGTTGTTAAAACAAGTAAATTCTGAGGCCAGAAAAATAGAAGTTCCCTGTAGAATCTCCAAGCTGCCAGAAGGACCCACAACAGGCATATGCGGTTGGCTCCCTGCCCTGAGTCCTGCCCCAGTGGTGACAATGTTGTCCCAGTTAATTAACTTATGCAAGCTAACTACTAAGAAGATTCAGTGCCATTCTTATGAAAAACAATTTACCAGTTAATATTAAACTTGAAGTTGTTTAAACATTCTGTGAAACAAAAGCCCAACTATGATTTTGGGATAATTAACTTTCAGATACATGACTTTCAAAGACTATAATCATATTTCAAGAATATTGCTGACCACTGACATTTGAAATAAGATTTAAAATTTTTTTCCCCTTTCACAAAGATCGTTTTGATGTTTGTTTCTGGGAATTTCTTTCACGACAACACATATAATAGCTAGACACCAGATGAAGTTGACATTCTAAAGATTTCAAGTTTGTTTTTGATTCTTTCAGAAAAGAAAAGAAATAAAAGGGAAAGCCACTTAATATCATTAAAGTGTCTTTGAAGGTATAATATTCTTGTGCCATGGAAACCTAAGATGAAATGGAGACACTCTCATAAGGTTCAAATTTGAGGATTTTCTCCAACTTCTTCCACCTCTCCTTTGCCTAGATGTAAAGGCTGAGGCCAAGTAATATGTGGTGCCCCCCAACCTCGTTAGGACGTATCCTGGTTAATATCAAGGCTTCTTCTGGGCAAGTCACTTCATGTCCAGGTGTGTGGCTAGGCTCTCTCCAGCCTTCTCCAGGTCATTCTCTCATTGCCAGATTCCTAATCGTACATCAGTAACAACAAAACAAAAAGAGTACAACCACTTTATAATTTTAAAAGATAGGTAGTCAGTATATGTACAAAAGAACGAGATAGCTCTACATATACTGACGTACAATAGAATAATGTATTATGAGTGGAAAAAAAGCAGTGACAGGAAAATAAATTTATACGATTCTATGTATGTTTGAAAAAAGTATGTGTATGCAAGGTTTTAAATAATAAATGGAATCACACACACACACACACACACACACACACACACACACACATATGGGAGCCCTCTTTCATGGGTGTGTGTATGATTCCTCCCAACCTCAAGGAGAGCTGAGGTCCCCACACTGTCCTTTGAGCGTGCCTTGCTTGGGAATGTTCTCAATTTAGTGTGGTTCTCCCTGTGCCCCAGTGTTGCCATGAGGCTTCTTCCTAAGCCTGCCGGAGGACTTAGAGAGAGTCATCTTGGGTCTCCCCAAGTCTACTTACCACCCAAGATATTATAGAATGGACATAGGTACAGAAGGAAATTGAGGCATAGAAGAATTCAAAATTTTGTGAACTTACATCTTGTCCTGAATTCAAGAAGGTTGGTCTGAAAGTGTGGCTGTTACCTGGTGGTAGGGTATGACCTATGGGTGTGTCCCCACCTTTGTTTAAGTTGACTCCCCTCAGAACCTCATCGCTTGCCCAGAAGTTTCCCATGAGAGCTTCCTCCACACACACATTTTCTAAACTGCGCCTTCCACTGTGCAGTGGTGTTTAGGGTTTGTCCCTTTTCTGGGACTCGACTCCTTTACTTTACAAAATTGCACCTCCTTTTCCATTCTAGGAAGGGCTCAGAATAAAACTCTTCTCGGTTTTGTGATTTTGATGAGTGAGAAGTAGAAGGCAGAACCAGTTTTTCTAGGAGTGTAGGGACAGGGCTAGGGTGGGGGATTATCTGTCTATCTAATTTATAAATACTGGAAGAGAGAAGCTGGAAGGATTTGTGGGAGGCAAAGAAAATGAGAAGAGGGTGTGTGGAGCTTTCACTTTCCATGTATTTCTGTATTGTTGACTTTTTTTAAATGAGCATGAATTCATATTTTGCTTATGCAAAGACAAAAAAAAAAAGAGGTCTACTTCAGAACCACTTCAAATATATAAATATATAAGGAAAGCAAGAAATGTACTTCAGTGCTAAGTAACAGAATGGAAAAAAATATTTCATGCAAATGGTAACAAAGAAAACCTGGGATAACAATGCTTATATCAGACAAAATAGACTAAAACAAAGGCTATTACAGGAGACAAAGAAGGGCATTACATAATGATGAAGGATCAATCCAAAAAGAGGATTAACTCTTGTAAATACTATTTATGCACTCAACGTAGGGCACCTAAATGTATTTTTAAATCTTGATAGACATAAAGAAAGTGATCAACAGTAATACAGTCATAGGAGGGGACTTAAATATCCCATTAACATCAATGGATGGATTTCAAGACAGAAAATCAAAATGGAAACAGTGGCTTTATGACATATTAGATCACATAGATTTGACTGATATTTTAAGAGCATTTCACCCCAACTCAGTAGAACATTTAAAGCGCATGTAGAGCATTTTTCCGGGAGACATCACATGTTAGGACACAAAACAATTCTCAATAAATATAATAAGACTGAAATCATATCAAGCATCTTTTCTAACAACAATGGTATGAAACTAAAACCAATCACAAGAAAAAAAAAACTAACAAATACATAGAAGCTAAATACCATGCTACCAAGCAATGAATGAGTTAACAATGGGATTAAGGAATAAATCAAAAGGTACCTTGACAAATGAAAATGAAAACACAACCCAAAATCTATGGGACACACTCCTAAGAAGGAAACACAAGATTACAGGCCCACCACAAAAAAATAAGAAAAATCTCAAATAAACAATCTAAACTTATGCCTAAAGGAACTAGAAAAATAACAACAAAGTCCAAAGTGAGTAGAAAGGAAATAATGAAGATTAGAGTAAAAACAAATCAAATAGAATCTTAAAAAAATACAAAAGATTAATGAAACTAAGAATGGGCTTTTTGAAAGACAAAAAAGTATGATAAACCATTAATCAGACTCATCAAGAAAAAAGAGAGAAGACCTTACTTAACATCAGAAATAATAGAGAAGTGACAAATGACTTGAAGGAATACGAAGAAAATAAGATTCTACAAAAAATGATTTGCCATCATACTGGACAACCTGGAAGAAAAAGAGAAATTATTCAAAGCATACACTCTAAACATGAATAGAAATATTCCCAACAAATTATTAGCAAACCAAAATCAGTAATACATTTAAAAGATCATACATCATAATCAAGTGGGATTTATTACTGGGAGGAAAGGTTGGTATAATATTCTCAAATCAATTATGATACACAACATAAACAAAATGAAGGATAAAAATCATATGCTAATATCAATAGATGCAGAAAAAAACTGAAAAATTCCAGCACCCAATTATGGTAAAAACACACAATGAAGTGCAAATAAAAGGGCCCTGACTGGTCGTGGCTCAGTGGATTAAGCACAGGCCTGCAAACTCAATCAGGGCACATAACCAGGTTGCAAAGCCCGGTCTCCAGCCAGGTCCCCAGCTGAAGGCAGGTGAAAGGCAACCATATATTGATATTTCTCTCCATTTCTTCCTCCCTCCCTGCCCCTCTCTCTAAATATAATGAATAAAATCTTTTTTTAAATCTTTTTTTTTTAAGTGCAAATAAAGGGAACATGTCTCAACCTATTAAAAGCTGTGTATGACAAACTAACAGCTAACATAACATTTAACAAGGAAAAGATACAATGTTTTCTTTAAGATCAGGAACAAGGCAGGAATGTCTACTTTCACCACTTTTATTCAACATAGTATTGGAAGTCCTAGCCACAGCAATGAGACAAAGAGAAGAAATAAAAGGCTTCCAAATTGGAGAATTAAAATTGCCATTATTTGCCTTGGCTGGTGGCTCAGTGGATAAGGCGCTTGCCTGTGAACCCAAAGGTCACTTTTTCAATCCCCAGCCAGGACACATAACCAGTTTGCAAGCCAGGTCTTCAGCCAGGTCCATAGCTGGAGGCAGGTGAAAGGCAACCATACATTGATGTGTCTCTCCCTCTCTTCCTCTCTCTAAAAATAATAAATAAACTCTTTAAAAATTGCCATTATTTGCAGATAATATGATCCTGAAGAAATAGTATCATGGAAGAAATAGGTATAAAGAAATAGTATCTTTATATCTAGAAATAGGTATAAAGGAACCCTAAAGATTCCACCAAAAAACTACGAGAACTGATAAATGAAATCAATAAAGTTGCAGGGTAAAACGTAAATATTCAAAAATTGGTTGTATTTTTATATAACAATAATGAATTTTCGTAAGAGGAAACTAAAACAAAATTCCATTTACAATTGCATCAAAAATATACCTATGAATATATTTAACTAAGAAAGTAAAAGATCTGTACTAAGCAAATTTTAAGACATTGAAGAAGATACAAATAAATAGAGGCATATGAGGTCTGTTTAGAAAGTATCCAGACATATACTATGAAAAATAGACAATTATTGAAGAAGATACAAAAAATATTGTACATAAGACAATGATGCCTCCATTCCCTTTAAAGTAGGCATCTTGGGGCTTCACACAGTCTCCCAATCACCATCAGCTGCCCCATCATATTTCCTGAATCTCATCAACAGTCTGAAATCTTTTCCCTTTCAAAGGTGATTTTAGTTTTGGGAAAAGCCAGAAGTTGCGGGGTACCAAATCTGGGCTATAGCGGGGCTGAGTCACCTACGTAATTCGATATTTCACAAAAACATTGCATGAGACATAATGCATGAGCAGGCACATTGTTGTGATGAAACTGCCAGTCACAGTTATACATGGCTATGGCCTTCTGAATAGTTTCTGTAGAGAAACATTTGGCTTAATGCAAAATTTGATGCAGATTCATTGCTTTACTCAGTTATTTTGAATGCAAAGGCCACACAGTACACATGCTCACTCAATGGCATCTACTGTCCCCACTGACTAGTCCAGTGAAGTCGTCATTGTTCAGGCATCTGCATTTCCAGTCCACTTTCCTTGGCTGCCAGGTTTCCATTGATGTCATGCAAACCATTCTTGTTTATATTAACAATGGTTGGACTTTTTCCAGATAGACCTCGTATATAATGTACAAGGGTAGGAAGAATCAACATTGTTAAGCTGTCTATCAGCCCTGGCTGGAATGGCTCAATGGATTGAGTGCCAGTCTGAAAGCCAAAGAGTCACCTGTCACCTGTTTAATTTCCAGTGATTATGCCATCACAGCATGGTCTGCAGTTTTACATGTTTGTCTTCTAAATGAACCTGACAGGTCTCATTCCAAAAACAGAATCTTGCTCCCATAGTTGAAGATCATTGCCTTAAAGAGCACCAAAGGAAATCTAGAAACATCTGGAGAGGCTAGGGGAGGGAAGAAGGAGGAGGCCCAAACTCTGGATGTCCTACTCTCTCAAGTATCTCAAATCCTGAAGGACATGGTCTTTCCAAAGAAAAATTGGTATTAGATCCAAACCCATTGTTCTCAGACAAGCATTAATAATTGCTTTTTCATATGAATGCCTGAAAACATGCTTGTCACATAAGAATTATGTTCAACTTAGTCAGTTTCAGCTGCTATAATAAAATAATAGACTGAGGACTTAAATGACATTTATTTCTAACATTCTGCAGGCTTGGAAGTCCAAAATCAAGGTGCTAGCAGGTTCTGTGTCTGGTGAATGCCTTCATCTTGTTTGTTTGTTTGTTTTTCTCTTTATTTTAAAGATTTTATTTATTATTTCCAGGGAGAGAGGAAGGGAGATAGGCAGAGAGGGAGAGAAACATCAATGTATGGTTGCCTTTCACCTGCCTCCAGCTACAACATGGCTGGAGACCTGGCTTGCAACTTGGTTATGTGCCCTGGCTGGGGAATTTAACCACGACTTTTGGGTTTGCAGGCTGGTGCCTTATCCTCTGTGCTCCAGCCAGGTTTCCAGCCAGCTCTGTAGCTGGAGGCAGGTGAAAGGCAACCATACATTGATGTCTCTCTCCCTCTCTGCCTCTCTCCCTTCCCCTCTCTCTAAAAATAATAAGTAAAATATTTTTTAAAGATTAATTTATAAATTAGGAACAGTAGAGATGAAAAACAATAAAAGAAAATGATTATAATAATTTACTGTAAAAAAAGTTATGTGAATATGGTCTCTCTCAAACTATCTCATTGTACTGTTCTCACCCTTATTTTTGTAATAAGATGAGATGCCTAAGGACATCAAAAATACAACTAAACTACAGAAAAACCATCATTTAGAACCACCTGAAATCAGACCTCTGGTCAAGATGAAGGCATATATAGACATGTACACCCCCTTGCACAACCAAAAGAAGGATTACAACTAAATTCAAAACAACACAACAACAACAAAAAAATACACAAAACACTCAGAACTGCCAGAAAATCAAACTGTGTTGAAGTCACACAACCAAGGATTTAAAGAAGCCATATTTATGCAGATGGGTAGGAGGGGCAAAGACAGGGAGGCAGGCAGAGAGGATATGGTGTGTTGTGGCCAGGCAGCTGGCAGTGGTGGCTGGCAGAAGAGGAAGTCCCACATTCATGTGTGGTGGATAAAAATTGGAAGGGATACCTGAGGAGTGAGTGGATGATCCCAGCCTCAGGCCAGACCACACAGCTCAGAGTTCCAGTGCCAAAAATAAAGCTTCAAAACTCCTGGCTGTAAAAACCAGTAGGGGTTGAGGTGTTGGAGAAAACTGCAGGACTCTCAGGAGAGTTCATTTAAAGGGTCTATGTGGCCCTAGAACATACACAAACCCTTCCACTCTGGGAACCACCACAAGGGCAACAGCTAGATGGCGGCTGGTCACATACAAGAAGTAGATGAAGTGACTGAAGATGGGGCAAGTGCAGAGCAAGCCTCCAGCAGCCAAGCAGCAGTATTGTCCCCTCTCTGACCCCTCCCTCACATACAGACTACAAAATGGTGAAGCAGATTGCCTTCACCTCAGGAGCTGCCCCATAAAAAGTAACAGATGCATTAGTGAGGGAGTCAAAGCAGCTCTACCTAAAACACAAAAACAAACATAGGGAAGCTGCCAAATTGAGGATACAAAGAAATATGACCCAAATGAAAGAACGGAACAAAACCTTAGGAAAAAAATGAAACAAAACAGAGAGATCCAACCTATCAGAGGCAGAGTTCAAAACACTGGTGATAAGTGTGCTCAAAGAACTCAGTGAGGAAAAGTGCACCTCTACTGCACAGAGGGTTACACCACCAAGACAGTAAATCAAAGCAGCCCAATCCAAGAAGCAGAAACAAACAAGAGTCACCTGAAATGGGAGACAAAGAAATAAACCCTCAGTGAAAGGAAAGGAGCAATCCCTAGGAAGAGTACAAAATGAAATAGAGACAAGCACATTATCAGACATGGAATTCAAAATAATGATAGAGAAGCTCAATGAGCTCAGAGCAAGCTCAAAGAAAACTATAAACAACTCCAGGGGAACTATGAAGAACTACAGGGAAGCTACTAGGAACTTACTGAGAACTATACCAGCATTAAAGAGGACATAGTAACTATCAATAAAAGCCAGGAGGAAATGAAGAATACAATTTCTGAATTGTAGAAGGAATAAACAGCAGGCTAGAGAAAGCAGAGGATTGGATCAGCGAGCTGGAGGTCAATGAAGAAAAAAAATTCCCAGACAGTGCAACAAAATGAAAAAAGATGGAAAAAGAACAAAGAGGTTTTAAGAGAGCTGGAGGACAACATGAAATGTAATAATATCTGTATCATAGGGCTACCAGAAGGAGAAGAGGAGCAAGGGATAGAAAACTTGTTTGAAAAAGTAATAATAGAAAACTTCCCTAACTTGAGGAGAGAAAAAGTCATGCAAACTCAGGAAGCACAGAGGGTCCCAAGGAAGATGAACCCAAACAGGTCCACTCCAAGACACATCATCATTAAAATGGTAAATTTCAAAGATAAGGAGAGAATCCTAAAAGCATCAATAGAGAAACAGCTTATAACATACAAGGGGGCTCTGATAAAGTTATCAGCTGATTTCTCAACAGAAATACAACAAGCCAAAAGAAAATGGCAAAAAATATTTCAAGCAATGAAAAACAAAAGCCTGCAACAAGAATACTCTACCCAGCAAGACTGTCATTCAAAGTGGAAGGTGAAATCAGGAGTTTCCCAAACAAAAGAAGGCTAAAAGAATACATCTCCATCAAACCAGCATTGCAGGAGATGCTAAAGGGTCTGCTTTAAGAAGATGAAGGAACAGAGAGATAGACAGGAACCCCGGTACAAAGGGAAACATAGATAATGAATAAATACCTATCAATAAAACCTTAAATGGATTAAATGTACCAATCAAAAGACATAGGGTAGCTGAATGGGTAAGAACCAACTTTAACTTACGAATGTTTTAAAATGATCTTGTTATAAATAGATTTTATTAAATAATGTATAATTTTGTATATTACTCATATCTGCTTTACTGCAGATTAAGTTTTCTTAGATTTGAATTATTTCACAATATGGGAAAACCATGTTACTTCTAATAATTCAGAATAACTGAATACAGTTAAGGAAGAAAAAAAAGTAAAAAAATGTGAATGTATATTACATAGAATACATGCTATCTTTCTTATTCACTGTTACAAAATATATGCTTGTTTGTGGGTGTATAATATATAGATTTTGTTAGCAATTTATGTTTTAAATAGCAACCAACTGGTCATTGGTGTGTTGAGAAATCAGCCGATCTTTAGGTTAGAAGAGATGCTGAGAATGAAGACCAATTTGGATGGAAGTTGCAAACTACTAAACTATATGATTCGTGTACGTAGACAATATATATTCTCATATTAGCATGTAAATTAGATGAGATTCCTTTCAAATAGTGGAAATATACATTTCCAGTTATGAAGGCCCCCAAACTGGGGATGCTTGGGAAAAGGTATTAATGCTATAGTAAACTTTATTATTGAAATGTGAACATATCTAATCTCTACCTCAACAGACTCTTAAATAGTTCAATGGTTAGTTTAGAACCACATAGGAAGTCAACCAAAAGTTAAAAAATATATATATATATATATATATATATCTAGAATACTATTCTGCAAAATTATTTAAATCCTAGGGATTTTTATTTTTTACCTCAACTTAGTAACATAATAATTTCTACTCTGGGGATCAGCTGAGCACAGCAAGTGCCATTATTTCTGAAGGCTTCAACTTATAAAACACATGTAGAGGAAAAACAGAGGGTATTGAAAGAAGTAAGACCTGTACATAGCCCCCCCCCAAAAAAAAAAAGTCAATCTATGCTATAAGATGGAAAACTCCAAAAAGAATAAGTTGTAGTTCCAGTAGCTTAAAATAAAGTTGAGTTGTATTATTGGAGGGGAGGGGATCTGACTCAAAAAGCAAATTCATTTTTTACTATGGGTTTGGCATTGTCTCTAGGACAACTTTCATAAAAGTGAGTTCTGCAATACACCATTTCTGTGATATATTTCATAAAAATAGCATTCCAGAGTAAAATAAGTATTAAAGAAGGAAAAAATGCTTAATTTGCTATAATATATCTAAAATACTATCATTTAACATGTCATAATTATATAAGCTATTGGCATATTTAAAAATTTTTACTTTAATTCTTGAAAATCCAGTATGTACTTTAAATATGTGTAAAAATATGTATGTGTGTAAATGTATTTTTGCATGTGTTTGGTAATATTGCAATTCATATTAATATGATTTGAGAGGCAGACAGAAGGCAGTAATTAAATGGTGAATTGTCTGAATCTGAAAGGAAAAGAAAAGTACTCATTGGTGGTTACAGAATAGACAGGGGGAATAGAGAAGCCAAAGAACTTATATGCATGACACATGGACATGAACCAAGGGGTTACTGGGTGGAAGGGGGCAAAAGGGGGAAAATTGGACAACTATAATAGTAAAATAAGTAAAATATATTTTTAAAAACTCAGTGGCAAAAGCATAAGGAAAGAAATGAAGGTTACTCTAGTGAAATTTTAAAAATCCACAGGGAGCCAACAGTGAAAGGAATCCAGGGTTCAAATAAACAATTTGGAGCATAAGGAAGAAATAAAAAATGGATCAGAAGAAAATGAAAAAACAATACTTAAAAAAAAAACACACAAAAAATGGAGGGCGTAAGAAGATTCTTGGATTCTACAAAAGTGCCAACATCCAAATCCGGGATACCAGAAAGAAAAGAAGAAGAGCAAGAAGTTCAAAACTTATTTTTAAAAATAATGAAAGAAAAATTTCCTAATTTGGTGAAGAAAATAGACATACAAGTAAGTCCAGGAAGCACAAAGAGGACCACACCAAGACACATTATAATTATTAAAATATCAAAAATCTTTAGCTAAAGAGAGAATTTTAAAAACAGCAAGTGAAGGGCAAAGTTACCTACAAGGGAGTTCCCATAGGACTATCAGCTGATTTCTCAAAAGAAACTTTGCAGGCAAGAAGTATTCAAAGTGATGAAAACCAAGAATGTACAATCTAGATTACCTTATCCAGGAATGCTATCGTTTAGAATGGAAGGACAGATAAAGTGCTTCCCAGATGAGAAAAAGCTAAAGGACTTCATCATTACCAAATCATTATTATATTAAATTATCAAGGGGCTTACTTAAGAAAAAAGGTCAAAACTATGAACAATAAAATGATAATAAATACATATCTATCAATTGAATCTAAAAAACAAACTAGAACGAACAGAACAGAGACAGAATCATTGATACAGAAAGTGTTTTGATGGTTGCCAGAGGGAGGTGGTGTGGGATAATGGGTGAAAATGTGAGGGGATTAAGAAATTCAGTAAGTAGTTACAGAATAGTTATGGGGCTGTACTTAGTATAGTATAGGAAATGAAGTAGCCAAAGAACGTATATACCTGACCCATAAACATGAACAATGGTGCAGGGATTGCTTGAGGAAGTTGGGGTGCTGGTTGGTGGAGGGCAATGGAGGGAAAACTGGGACAACTGTAATAGCATAATCAATAAAGTATAATTTTAAAAAGATTTCTTCTAAGAAATTAACATACAAATAGATCAAGTGACTCATGTTTCATTGATGGCACCTCTGGTGCGAAAAGTCAGATTGGACTATATACCAAGCTCAATGTAGGTTAATTAATATTTGTGGCTTGATTGATCCTGGAGCTACCTAAAGATGTAGGTTACTCATAACTAAGCTTTTAAAGTACCCATTTTGCATTACTCTATCTTGGCCATACGTAGAATATAAGAACGAGAAGGGTCCTTAGCACTGATTTAATCAGGCCCTGGGAGGTGAAAAAATGAGACCAGGGGGATCAAGCTGGTGGTTATAAAGGAATTAGAATCTGGTTCTTCTGCATCCAGCACTCTGCTCCCCATGTCTCCTATATTCTTCCCCAGCCTATTGTATCAGAGCTCACTGTGCCTTTGTTAGACACATAGGCATTACCGGTAATTGAGGGCAGACACTGCCTGCTCTTAAATGTGCTTTTGGAGAAAGAATCCTTATAGTATTCAATGGAGCAGTCAATATTGTGTTTTACATGCCACAGCTGACTATAGAAAATTCTTCCCTGTGTTCAAGACATTCTTAAATAGCTCCATTCTAGCAAAATATTGCCAAGGTCCCACAATGGACCCCTTCTCTATTTTCACTGCATGCAGTCACCTTAAGCTTAGAATGCATTTGTGCAGCACTGAAATGTTTACGAGATTCCCTTGTATCTAACAGTTCATGTGCTCCCCTTCTTTAGGGTGAATATTTATAACCTTGGTTTTACATAAAAGAAAATGAGATTCAGACATCCTCAGTGACCAGCCCAAGACCATGTGGTCAGTAAAGGGGAGAATAAGAAGACTCTGGGACTCTTCAAAAGTGCCAATATCTGAATCATAGGGATGCCAGAAAGAGAAGGGAAAGAGCAAGAAATTCAAAATGTCAAAGAAATTCAAAGCTGGGCTTTCAGTGATGGACTGCAGCCCTCAGCCCAGTGCTCCATGTTCACATCACAGCTGGCTCAAATATAATATTGGGTAAGTGTCCCTATTTAATAAGAATGTATAAAACTTGACCAGTCTGAATACAGTCTGTTGTTTGCTCTGGCACCAATTTTAACTTAGTAATTTTGGAAAGGGCATTTTTATAGGGGGAAAACTTGGTGTGTAGGGGATTAAGAATTTATATTCCTGGAGCATGAAATAGGGGTCAGGCAGACATGAGAACAGAAGCTAGCAAGGTGGCCATAGCCAGCTCACATACCACAGCTTTTATACCATGAAGAACTTGGATTTTTGTCCTCTAACTGAGAGATAAGAAATAGGGATTTTAAGCAAGATGTAATATGGAAGCATTTGCATTTCACAGAGGTTATTTGGGAAGCTATTGGATGATGGATTGAAGGTGTCAGGACCAGAGGCTGGTAGGCTACACTTCAGCTTAATGAGAGATGGGAGAGGCAGAGGTGGGAGGAAAGGATCACATGGCCCCAATGTCCAAAACAAAGAGCCCATGAGAAAATATTTGTACTGTCTCCTTATGTTATCATTGAAGATGTGGCATTGTTCTGCGGTTTAATTTTCCTTTTTTTCTAATAGTATTGACTTTTATTCATCCATGTTAAGTCACCTAAAATGAAAACTGTTGCATTTAAATGCTTATTAATGTAAACAGCTGAACAAATCCATTTCAATGGATACTCAATAGTCCACATAGTCAAAAGTCACTTCAACACAGCTTTGTGACACTCCCACACCAAAACAGTACTTTATTTTCTAAATTTAAGCCCCATATAACTCCCATGTTATGGGGTTTTATTTAGCTGTCATGTGTACAAGGTAAGGAAAACATTTAGTTAGATGGAGGTTGCACCTAGAAAATAAACTTCCTAAACTCCATGTATGTGTTCAAAACTGCTGGGTTCCAAGTCCATCTATGAACTCCAGGGTTGCCAGTATTATATGCATCATAGTAAAGTGACACTATCCAAATAGCTTATTAGCGCCATATAAATCAGGTCAATCAATGTGTCAACCTGTACAAACTGGGTACTTTTAACTGAATATGACAAAATATTCAGTCTCTTGAACTTTATGTCATCACTTGATGTTAAACAATGAAGCAAATCCCAATAGTATATACAAAACAGCTTTGTATTTACAAAAGATTGTTTCCCATACTTATTATTTTTAAAAAGATTTTATTATTATTTTCAGAGAGAGGGGAAGGGAGAGAGGAAGAGAGGGAGGGAGATATAAACGTATGGTTGCCTTTCACCTGCCTCCAGCCATGGACCTGGCTGGAATCCTGGCTCACAACCTGGTTATGTACCCTGGCTGGGGAATTGAACCAACAACCTTTGGGTTTGCTGGCCCGGCGCCTTATCCACTGTGCTACCAGCCAGGGTTTGTTTCCCATACTTATTAATCCAGGCAGCCAACTCATTGGTTTGTGCAGCTTCATTGAAGAAAAATAAATCAATTACTAGCAGAGCTATTAGTTGATCACTTGTCCATTGACACCTTGCATCATTTATTCAGTGCTATATTAAACAGTGTATTGGAGGATAGATTAACTAATAGCTCCAAGCCTCCTAACAAGTTAAACAAAAATTACAAAATGTTTGAGACCTTATTTTGGAATACAAAGGGTGTTTGACTTTCAATTTCCATTCTCTGTAGAATAAGAACAGGTCATTCCTTTATTGACATGCATAAAATATATCACATTTTTTGTTCTGCTGATGCTATAAATTCAATATCAATTCTCCAGCCACATCAGTTATGAGCATAAAATACATCATGTAACCTCAGATCTCTAACAGTGGAAGGCTTAAACAAGAATGGATGCTTCTAGAACAATGCTGCTTCCTTTCTTATAACAACTGAGCATCCATCTCCCTCCTCCTCAGATGATTTCTTCAGGATGTTAGAGCAGTGAGGAATGATTTTAGTCTCATAACCAAGTTAGAGTGAAGACATTGGCCACATAATACACATGCTCCATTTTTTAAAAAATTCTGAATCTTGGGCAACTGTTCTCTTGTATCTACTTAACAGTTTCTAAAAGCAGTTATTGTCCAAAGCTGGAATAACTTAAGTCTTCTCAGATGAGCATGTGAATGGAGGGAGGTGAACAAAAAATAAAATTAAAAAAGATGAGGTCTGATGGGGGAGCAGCTGGATAAGAACATCAAAAAAGGAATAGTAATTTAAAGTTTATTTGAGCTATAATGCAGGTTATTCTGACTTCAAGGTAGCATCACATGGCATACTTCTGAGTCCATTCTCGAGATATTCTGTTGTACTTATCTCTGTTTTATAGATCTGTGAGATCTCCAGTACTATAGGGTCATCTGGGTTTGGATCACATAGCAGTGAACAAATGGATAAAAGAACTTTAGAAATAGTTAAAGCTGGAGACACTCTGAGCTTAGAATATGGAGACAAATGCTGCCATTACTGTTAATATTTGGATGATAAATTCTTGTTGTAAATGCAACCTTAGGTGGTTTGAAGGGGTAGTCTGTAGGAAAATGAATTGTCAAAAAGAATACACCGCCTTGATATGAGCTGTCGTTAGGTCCCATAATTGTCGCTTGCCAATGAAACATATCGTCCCCCACTGGACCTGCAGAACATTGTGCTGGAGGGCCACGGGCCAAGTAAGTTCCTTATTAATCCGTTTCAGCGCCATAATCTGTGCTTTCTGTCTGGCTCCTCACTACCTCAGTGTGTGATCCAAGGTCTGTCCAAAACTCTTGATTATCCCGGTGGCAAGGAGAATTGTTTCTTCGTCTCACACCAGCTCTGCCAGACACAGGCAATGAGGGGCTGGGTCCTCCCTCAAGCTGCAGTCTTGGCCTCTTCCCCTAGCAGCAGCTGGTGCCTCCCCCACCCTCATCATATGTGGAATTTACTGAGCAAACTGAACTAGCAAGGAAAATGGGACAGAGTCATAGATAGAGAGCAGGATGACAGCTAGCAGAAAAGGGGGAGGTTAGGGGGTGGAGGGATTACTCACAAAAGTGGAAGGACTCATGGACACGGACAACAGTGTGGTTATCGCGAGGGGGAGGGGAGTATAAGGGGAATAAATGGTAATCAGAAAAATGCAATAAAAATAATGAAAAACATTAAAAATTTTTTTAAAAGAAAAATGCTTTAAGAGCAGATATTTAAAGCCTGAGAGTTGTAAACAGAAGGTGACTAAATGTTATCTGAAAGGCTCATTGTTCTTGCTAGCCCTATGAAATGGTTCAATTGCCCTGTCATCTTCACTTGAGTTGTATACTAAAGTGCTCAGAGTTTCTGTTTTATTTTTTTATCCTGATGACAGATTTGCTAAGTTTAAAATATCACAGAACAAATTGAATAGTAAGTTATGCTTCATACTTTTTGGGGTTTGTTTTATGTACTTTTGACAGTTCCAATATGTTTCTACCATTAAAAAATTGGTTTTGGACTGAGAAAGTGAGAACTGTTGCTAGAGCTCACCGGTCACCCACTGGAAAGTCAGTAAATACCCAAGGGCTGGAAGTGGGAAGTGGAGGGGCCCCAAGGAAGGCAGACCTGGAAAAGAATTTCACACAACTTTGTGGTAGGTTTCCTTGGCAGACTATATATATATATATATATATATATATCAGAATGGCAGCAAATTGGACTTGCTTTGTGATGACAGCTGTTTAGAAGTTTGGGTACCTTGCAAGGAATTTCTATAAAGTGTTAGTGATATATAGGAGAATTCTCATAATGCATTTCAAATTTTTTAAAAAATAGCATTTCCAATTGACTCAGTTTCATAAGAAAAAGTACATAGATTTGGCCCTGGCTGGTGTGGCTCAATGAATTGAGCTCAGGCCTGCAAACCAAAGTGTCACTGATTCAATTCCAAGTAAGGGCACAAGCCTGGTTGAGGGCCAGGTCCTCAGTTGGGGACATGCAAGAGACAACCACACATCAATGTTTCTCTCCCTCTCTTTGTCCCTCCCTTCTCTTCTCTCTAAGAATAAATAAAATATATTTTTAAAAAGTACATAGATTTGCATAAAGAAAAACACTAGAATAGTGTAGTACTTAGGTTTTGGGGCTGTATAAAACAGAGACTAAAATTTCTCAAGATAAAAAGAGCGGTTCATTGCAAGGAAACACCTGCACAAAGATACAGGAACCATCAGGATTGATGATTATTCTGGAATCAAGAAGGTCTAGAGGCCTCAGCAAGTAGGAGGAGCCTGTGCTACTGAGGAGCCTGTGCCATTGTGATAAACCAGCTTCCTCACACCACACTCTGTACCTTAAAAGCCAAGCCAATGAAAATTGGGCTGCTTTGGCTTTCCTGTGCCCCATGATCCAGTTAGCAAGGTGACAAGGGTCACTGTGACTTAGCCCCTCAGTGCTGTGGCAGGTGGGGCAATTTAACATGTAATCAACTTGAGTAAGGTGTTAACCCAACTAAAATGGGAATGATAAAGGATGTGGTTTCACAGTGGTGATGTGGCACCGCCCTGGAGTGCAGTCATTAGTAACAGGCTTCAGATGGTGGACGCACTGACCCATGTCTGGAACAACTTGCAGTGTTGCCGCTTCCCCCTGCTCTCTCTCCACTTCAAGTTCAGGCTTGAAACAGGCAAAGAACCCCAGCCCCACCTGCCAGGCCTGGCCTGCTCATTACTTCTGCTTCCCAGCAGAAAAATATTAATTTAAAAATGATTCAATTATGGGTTGTTGCTTTTTTGAGCTGTTTTATGAACCCATTATTATCAGGAAAATTAAGCATTAAATGAAAAATAATTTTCCCTTTGCCCCTACTTTCAGTGACTGTTTACTTCTCTTTTTTTTTTTTTTTAATTTTATTTTATTTCATTATTTTTAGAAAGCGGGGAAGGGAAAGAGGCAGAGAGGGAGAGAGGCATCAATGTGTGGTTGCGTTTCACCTGCCTCCAGCCACAGACCTGACTGGAGACCTGGTTTGCAACCTGGTTATGTGCCCTGGCTGGGGAATCGAACCAATGACCTTTGGGCTCACAGGCTGGCACCTTATCCACTGTGCTACCAGCCAGGGCTTACTTTTCTTTTTATCTAGGTGCCAAAGAGAGAGAAAAGGAGTGGTAAAGCCTTTGGCAAAAAGACATAGGTGTTTGGTGACCAGAGGGCAGAGTACTTGAGTGAGTGCCCCTCATGTCACTGGCAAGCACTGGTCTGCAGGACAGGGGCAGGTAGCTGCTGTTTGAATGCCATCTCCAGAATTACTGAATGTTTGCACCTCTCGAATTTCATTCAAAATCCCTAATCAGTAAGGGAATGCGTTCTTTCAAGAGGGCAAATCTGCTTCTGAGGTGCGAGCAGCCTGGCATCCTGCCATCTGCTCTAGGAATCACTTGAGAGTCTCTGGGCCCTTCTGGAATGAACTCTTTGTTCTGAGTTCTGTACTTGTGTAAAAAGGTCCCTTGGAGGAATCTGGTCTGTCTATTC
This sequence comes from Noctilio leporinus, assembly GCA_004026585.1. Classification (NCBI taxonomy): domain Eukaryota; kingdom Metazoa; phylum Chordata; class Mammalia; order Chiroptera; family Noctilionidae; genus Noctilio; species Noctilio leporinus. The sequence goes on along the minus strand of PVIW01004984.1, from coordinate 25,306 downwards.
AGAACAACTTACAAAAGGGGAGAGTTGTAAGCAATCTGATATGCAGGGTTCTCTTTAATAAATTAACAACTAATGTAAAATGACTACACTCTCATGTTCCTCTTCCTCTCCCAGGGAGTGATGGGTCCAGTCAAATGGACTGAGTTCTTTATAAAATTGGCAATAGAGAGATATTCCATGTTAAGAGTGTAAAGGAGGCCCCATTATCGGAGCTGGAGGAACAGGGCAGGTAGAAAGCCATGAAAGGCAAGGCAATAGATTCAAAGATTACAAATGACAACCAACAGATGAAACTTGGTTAATGTGTTTTATGTGATCCCAACTGTTAGGGCTGGAGACTTCATGTGACCTTCCCTGAAACCTGCCACCTATTGGGACTTGCAAAACAGGTTATGGTCAGTGGTCACTGTGTTCTTGGGAACTGTGGACTGCAGTCTTGCAGGACCTGAGGCAACACCTGTGCTGAGATAAAGAGGATCTGCGTTACTAGCCCTGTACTGGATCATGAAGTTCCTTATTATCCAAAGTAACTAAGACACAGCTGCCAGCATCTTGCTGAGACCTGGTTTCTCTCCCCTTGAGCATTTCCCAGGAGCAAGGGCCATAAATCTCCTGAACTTTCTGTTCCCACAGCAACCATCCCTAACCAGGAGACATTGTTGTTTCACCTACATCCTGGACTCTAGAGCTGACCAGCAGGGTGACTCAGCCTGCCTGAGGGTCTGCCCCATGCCCTTAAAAATTACCTTACCCTTTCCCTTGCTGCTGTTGTCTGCTTAGACTCAGCCAGTCTGCTTGAAAATCCTTCAATGAAGGCTTTGAACTGGTCCACCTGACTCCTCCCTTTTTCCAGACACAAATCTAACACCAACTGCACTCTTCTTAAAGGTCATTCATGTGGAATTTTAAAATCAAGGTTTGGAGTTTCTTAGTGGTGTTTTTATTGGTTCTGATTATTTTAAGGAAATAGCTATTTCGATGAATGCTATGAACTGAATTTATACTCTTGAACTCCTCAATAATGACAAACAAGTAAATCCCATGGTAGTACAAGGTTCAAACCATAGGATTTTTCATCCTAAAATCTTATCACTCAAATCTTAGATACTATTTGGAAACTGTTTATTAGAATTTGATAACTGAATATATGTCATTATACATCAATGACATACAACCAAACTCCCAGTGAGCATTTTATTCCCAGCATATGTTAACATTTTAATTATAGACTATGGGTATATGATAAAATTTTGGGGATGCTGCAAAATTGGTTTTAAAAATTCTGTTCATGTCTTAAAATTTTTGAATTTTAGTTATATTTATTGAAAAGTAATACATTCTCACAGCTCACAATTCAAAGGTTCAGAAGGGTATAGAGTGAAAGTCTCCTTGCTGTCTTCTCCCTCAGCCTCTGGTTTCCCCTCTCTGGAGGCAGCCAGTGTTTTCATTTCCTTGTGAATCTTTCCAGATATTTTTGTTTGTATACAAGCAAATATGTACATAAATTTTTCTGTTTTAAACAAATTGTAGACTATACATAGTTTAACACCTTGCTTTTTTCTGTTAATAATATATCTTAGAAATTATCCATTATTCTTCATAGTATTGGTTTATAAGAATGCACTACAATTCATCAGCTACCACTGCTGGACACATAGGTCCAATATTTTGCATTACAAACAATGCTGAGTGGATGTCCTTGCACCACATGTGTGAGTTGTATCTGTATGATAAACTCCTAGACATGAAATAGCTGGATCAATGCCTAAGTGCCAAATGGACCTCTCCCCTCTAAAGAGGTTGTGAAAAATTGCATTCCCATAAATGATATATGACTGGTTTCCCACAACCTCTTCATTATTGTGTTGTATGGCTTTTTAAACACTGTTGTAAACAAACAAACAACAACAACATAAACAGAGTAACTTTAAAATGGAATAGAGCTACTATTCTAGAACTATCCTGCATACCTTTGGAATGTTAAAACTGGGCAAAATAGAAAAAGAGAGCACCACTAGAGGCAGGGAAGGTGCTGTGTAATTACTGCAAAGCTGAGGCTGTTGGGTCTTCTAAAATGCCTATTACCTCAGCGCGGATCAGCATAAAACCAAAGAGGATGGGAAGGACGACAAGTCTATTCGAGTTCTGGATGAGGGTGATGTTGCCTTGCTGAAAACTTATGGTCAGAGCACTTTCTCTAGGCAGATCAAGCAGGTTGAGGATGACATTCAGCAACTTCCCAAGAAAATCAATGAGCTCACTGGTATTAAAGAATCTGACACTGGCCTGGCCCCACCAGCACTCTGGGATTTGGCTGCAGATAAGTAAACACTGCAGAGTGAACAGCCTTTGCAGGTTGTGAGATGTACAAAGATAATCAATGCTGATTCGGAGGACCCAAAGTACACTATCAATGTGAAGCAGTTTGCCAAGTTTGTGGGGGACCTCAGTGATCATGTAGCACCTACTGACATTGAAGAAGGGATGAGAGTTGGTGCGGACAGAATAAGTATCAAATTCACACGCCACTGCCTCCTAAGATTGACCCAATAGTTACCATGATGCAGGTAGAGGAAAAACCTGATGTCACATATAGCGATGTGGGTGGCTGTAAGGAACACATTGAGAAATTTTGAGAAGTAGTCAAAACCCCTCTACTTCATTCAGAGGGATTTGTTAACCTTGGCATTGAGCCTCCCAAGGGCACACTGCTCTTTGGTCCACCAGGTACAGGCAAGACATGTGCTTGGGAAGTTGCTAACAGGACTGATACTTCATTTGAGTTACTGAATCTAAACTTGTCCAGAAATACATTGATGAGGGAGCCTGAATGGTTCAAGAGCTCTTTGAAATGGCCAGAACAAAAAAAGCCTGCCTTATCTTCTTTGATGAAATTGATGCTATTTTGGGGGCTCGTTTTGATCACGGCGCTGACAATGAAGGTGACAATGAAGGTGTCACCAATGGAGGTGACAATGAAGTGCAGAGAACTATGTTGGAATTGATCAATCCAACATGGGTTTGATCCTCGAGGCAACATTAAAGTGCTGATGGCCACTAGCAGACCTGACACTTCGGATCCAGCATTGATGAGGCCAGGGAGACTAGATAGAAAGATTGAATTTAGTTTACCTAATCTAGGGGCTATTTAAGATACATGCACATTCAATGAGTGTTGAAAGAGATATCAGATTTGAATTGTTAGCATGACAGTGTCCAAATAGCACTGGTGCTGAGATTAGAAGTGTCCACACAGAAGTCGGTATGTTTGCCATCAGAGCATGATGAAAAATCATTACTAAGAAAGATTTCTTGGAAGCTCTAAATAAGGTCATTAAGTTCAATGCCAAATTCAGTGCTACTCCCCGTTATATGATAGACAACTGAGCCCTGAAAGCTTTCATGAAAGCACTTTTACATGGAATCCTAAACTTATACAGACTAGTTAATAACTATTTCAAACAAAAAAATAAATGGTTTCAAATTTTAAAATAAATAAATAAATAAAACAGGGCAACATAACTTTGGACTGGGTGAAATGCAACATTGTATGCTAAACAATTCTATGCAAAGATAATAAGAAAGCAGATACTATGAGTAATGGACTGAAAATTTAAAACATTCTCTAGATTAATATCATTATTAGCTTATCTGCACCTATAGAAAAGTCTCCCTTTTATTATTGTAATTTTTCTCTTTCTTCAATTTAATTGTTCCTCTTCATTGATGTAATTGTTCTTCCCTTTCTCATATATATCTCCTTGCCTTGAATCCTAATTGGAACACTCTGTGGGTTTCTGCTTCAATTAGTTCCTCACAAAGAACAGTAATACTTGTTGTCACTCACAATATTTTTAGATGAACACTATCAATTTCATAGGTGAAAAATGCTGACCATTGTCAACTTGGTAGATGAATATATTATTTCCATGGTTTTATTTTGTGTTCATATTCATTAGAATACAGGAGACTAATGAATGAACAAACAAGCAAACAAAACAGAACCAAAGACGTGAATACAGGGAACACAATTTCTCAAATTTTGACAGAGGTTGAGAATACTTAATACTCATTGGCATTTCCTGTTCTTTTTTTTTTTTAATTATTTTCACCTGTTTCTTTCTTTCTTTCCTTTTTTTTTTTTTTTTTAAATATTTTATTTATTATTTCCTGAGAGAAGGGAAGGGAAAGAGGCAGAGAGGGAGAGAAACATCAATGTATGGTTGCCTCTCACCTGCCTCCAGCCACAGACCTGGCTGGAGACCTGGCTTGCAACCTGCTTATGTGCCCTGGCTGGGGAATCGAACCAATGACCTTTGGGTTCGCAGGCCGGCACCTTATCCACTGTGCTACCAGACAGGGTTCATTTCCTGTTCTTTGAATAATCCACTTGCATACTTTCAACTGCTTTTAAAATCAGGTTGTTATTCTTTTTCTTACTAACTTACCAAAAAAATCTTCCCATTTTATCGCATCTTTTCATTGTTTATGATTTTTTTTAAGTTTCCTAATTCAAATTTTGGCTTTGTAGTACAATCATTATTGGCTTTAAATTATTTTTAATTTAATTTTTAAAAATTATTATTATTATTTTTAAATTTTATTTTATTATTTTTAGAGAGAGGAGAAGGGAGAAAGGCAGAGAGGGAGAGAAACATCAATGTATGGTTGGTTGCCTTTCACCTGCCCCCAGCCATGGACCTGGATGGAGACCTGGCTTACAACCTGGTTATGTGCCTTGACTGGGGAATCGAACCAGCGACTTTCGGGTTCACAGGCCGGCACCTTATCCATTGTGCCATCAGCAAGGGTTAAAATTATTTTTATTGTTGTTATATTACATTCATCTCATTTCCCCCCCTTTTATCCCCACAGTCAATCCCATGTGCTGTGTGTGTCCATGGGTCATCCATGCTAGTTCCTTGACTAAACTGTTCCCCTTCCTTGTCTCCTTCTCCCCCACTCCCACCCTCTCCCCTCTACACACTGAAATTGTGTTCCCTGTATTCACATCTTTGGTTCTGTTTTTATTGCTTATTTGTTCATTCATTAGTCTCCTGTATTAAGTGAGAACATGTGGTATTTAATTTTTGCTGCCTGGCTATCTCACTAAGAATGATTCTCTCCAGCTCCATCCATGCTATCGCAAATGGTAGGAGTTCTCTCTTTCTTTCTGCTGCATAGAACTCCGTTGTGTAAATGTAACAAAGTTTTTTGATCCATTCATCCACAGAAGGGCACTTAGGTTGTTTTCAGCACTTGGATATTGTAAATGGCATTGCTATGAACATAGGGTTGCATGGATTCTTCTGAATTGGTGTTTAAGGGCTCTTTGGGTATAATCCTAGTAGTGGAATCACTGGGTCATAAGGCAGTTCTATTCTTAGTTTTTTAAGAGAATTCCATACTATCTTCCATAGTGGCTGCACCAGTTTGCATTTCCACCAGCAATGCACCAGGGTTCCCTTTTGTCCACATGCTCACCAGCACTTGTTTGTTGATTTGTTGATGATGGCCATTCTAACAAGTATGAGGTGGTATCTTGTTGTAGTTTTAATTTGCATCTCTCTGATGGCTAGTGATATTGAGCATTCTTTCATTTGCCTGTGGGCCCTTTGTATGTCTTCCTTGGAGAAGTGTCTGTTCAGGTCCTTTGCCCATTTTTTAATTGTGGTGTTTGTCTCCCTGGTGTTGAGTCATATTAGCTCTTTATATATTTTAGAGATTAAACCCTTGTCTGAGGTGTCATTGGCAAATACGTTTTCCCATATGGTTGGCTCCCTTTTTATTTTCTCAATGTTTTCTTCGGCTGAGCAGAAACTTTTCAGTTTGTTGTAGCCCCATTTGTTTATTTGTTCCTTTTTTTTTTTGCCTTGGGAGATACTTTGGTGAAAATTTTGCTGCATGGATATATGCATTTTTTTTTTTTTTTTTGCCTATGTTTTCCTCTAGGGCTTTTTATGGTGGCACTGCTTATGTTTAAGTCTTTTATCTATCTTGAATTTGCTCTGGTATATGGTGTAAGTTGGTGGTCTAGTTTCAATTTTTTGCATGTGCCTATCCAGTTCTCCCAACATCATTTATTGAAGATGCTATTTGCACTCCATTTTATGTTCCTTCCCCTTTTGTTGAATATTAGTTGCCCATAGAGTCCTAGGTTTATTTCTGGGTTCTCCATTCTGTTCCATTGATCTGTTTGTCTGTTCTTGTGCCAGTACCAGACTGTTTTGGTTACTATGGCTTTGTAACATAGCTTGATGTCTGGTATTGTGACTCCTCTTGCTTCATTCTTCTTCCTTAGGATTGCTGTAGCTATTTGGGGTAATTTTGATTCCATATGAATTTTTAAAGTGTTTGTTCCAATTCTGTGAAATATGATGTTGGTATTTTAATAGGGATTGCATTGAATCTGTAGATGGCTTTGGGTAGTATGGACATTTGCGTGATGTTAATTTTTCCCAACCATGATTATGGTATGTGCTTTCATTTATTTGTCTCTTCCTTAATTTCTTCAGTGTTCCATAGTTTTCTGAGTACAAGTCCTTTACTTCCTTGGTTAAGTTTATTCCTACATACTTTATTTTACTTGTTGCTAGGATAAATAGTATTTGTTTTTGAGCTTCTATCTCTAATGTTTCATTGGTGTATAAAAATGCCTTCAATTTCTGGATATTGACTTTGCATCCAGCTATTTTGCCAAATTCAGTTATTAGGTGAAGTAGTTTTTTAGTGGCGTCTATAGGGTTTTCAATGTACACTATCATGTCATATGCAAATAATGACACTTCTATTTCCTCCTTTCCAATTTGGATAACTTTGATTCCTTTTTCTTTGATTGCTGTGGCTAGAACTTCCAAGACTATGTTGAATAAAAGTGGAGAGAGTGGATACCCTTGCCTTGTTTCTGATCTTATAAAAAAGGCTTTCAGTTTTTGCCCGTTGAGTATGACGTTAGCTTCACGTTTCTCGTATATGGCTTTATTATGTTGAGGAATGCTCCCTCTATTCCCATCTTGCTGAGGGTTTTTATCATAAATGGTTGCTGTACTTTATCAAATGCTTTTTTGGTGTCTATTGATATGATCATATGGTTTTTGTCTTTCAGTTTGTTTATGAGGTGTATTACATTAATTGATTTGCAAATATTGAACCATCCTTGCATCCCTGGGATGAATCCCACTTGGTCATGGTGTATAATTTTTTTAATATATTGCTAGATCTGGTTTGCCAATATTTTGTTGAGAATTTTCATATCTAAGTTCATCAGAGATATTGGATTGTAGTTTTCTAGTTGTGTCTTGACCTGGTTTCGGGATTAGAATAATACTGGCCTTATAAAAAAGTTTGGGGGTCTTTCCTCTTCTTGGGTTTTTTGGAATTGTTTGGGGAAGATAGGAGTTGGTTCTTCCCTAAATCTTTGGTAAAATTCACCTGTGTAGCCATCTGGTCCAGGGCTCTTGTGCACTGGGAGTTTTTTGATTACTTCTTCAATTTCACTAGTTGTTACTGGTCTATTCAGTCTTTCTCCTTCTTCTTGATTGAATTTTGGTAGGTTATACATTTCCAGAAATTTGCCCATTTCACTCAGGTTGTTAAATTTCTTGTCATATAGTTGTATGTAGTAATTTCTTACTATCTTTTGTATTTCTGTGGTATCAGTTGTGATTTCTTCTCTGTCATTTCTGATTTTGTTTATTTGGGTCCTCTTTCTTTTTTGTTGATGAATCTAGTTAATGGTTTGTCAATTTTGATTATCTTTTCAAAGAACCAGCTCCTGGATTTGTTGATCATTTGAATTGTGCTTTTGGTCTCTATGTTATTTAATTCTGCTCTGCTCTTGATAATTTCCTTCCTTCTGCTTGCTCTGGGCTTTGTTTGTTGTTGCTGTTCTAGTACTTGAAGCTCTATGTTTAGGTTGTTTGTATGAATTTCTTCATAGTCTTTTTTTAGGTAGGCCTGTATTGCTATGAATTTCCCCCTGAAGACTGCCTTCACTGTGTCCCATAGGTTTTGAGGTGTTGTGAATTTTCATTTGTTTCCAGATACTTTTTGATTTCTTCTTTGATCTCAGTATTAACCCATTCCCTACTTAATAGCATGTTATTCAGTTTCCATGAATTATATTATTTTTGGATTTTTTCCTTGAGATTGGTTTCTAGTTTCAAGCCATTGTGATCTGAGAAGATGCTTGGTATGATTTCAATTTTCTTGAATTTGTGGAGGCTTGTTTTGTGTCCTACCATGTGGTCTATCTGTGCATTAGAGAAGAATGTGTATTTTGCTTCTTTGGGGTGAAAAGTTCTGTATATGTTAGTTATGTCCATTTCATCTAGAGTATTGTTCAATGCTACAATATTCTTGGTGTTTTTTTGCTTGGAAGATCTGTCCATTGTTGATAATGGGGTATTAAAATCCCCTACTATTAGTGTGTTGCTGTCCGTATCCTTCTTGAAGTCCTCCAAGATTTTCCTTATATAGTTGGGGGCTCCTACATTGGGTGCATATGTATTTATAAGGATTATGCCTTCTTGATGGATTGTTCCTTTAAGTATTATGAAATGTCTTTTTTTTTGTCTCTTTTTATGTCCTTCATTGTGAAATCTATTTTGTCTGATATAGATATTGCTACTCCAGCCTTTTTCTTCATGTCCATTTGTTTGAAATATATTTTTCCATCTCTTCACTTTCAGTTTGTGTCGATCTCTTGTTCTGAGGTGGGACTCTTGCAGATAGCATATATGTGGTTGTGTTTTCTTATCCATTCAACTACCCTATGTCTTCATTGGTGCATTTAATCCATTTATATTTAAGATTATTATTAAGAGGTACTTCTTCATTGACATTTCCCCCCCTCTGTTCCTGTATGCTTCTCTGTCTCTCTTTGTTTCTTCATATTTTTAAAGGGGGCCTTTTAGCTTCTTTTGCAGTGCTGGTTTGGTGGAGGTGTATTTTTTTAGCTTTCTTTTGTTGGGGAAACTCCTTATTTCACTTCCATTTCAAATGAGAGTCTTGCTGGGTACAGTATTCTTGATTGCCACCCTTTGTTTTTCATTACTTGCAGTATTTTTTGCCATTCCCTTCTGGTTTGTATTGTTTCTGTTGAGAAATAATTTGATAACCTTATTGGAGCTCCCTTATATGTTATTTGCTGTTTTTCTCTTGATGCTTTTAGGATTCTTTCTTTGTCTTTGAAGTTTGCCATTTTAATAATGATGTGTCTTAGAGTAGGGCTGTTTGAGTTCATTTTCATTGGGACCCTCTTTGCTTCCTGAATTTGAGTGACCCTTTTGCTCATCATTTTAGGGAAGTTTTCTGTCATTACTTTTTCAAACAGGTTTTCTATCCCTTGCTTCTCTTCTCCTTCTGGTATCCCTATGATACAGATCTTGTTGTGTTTCATGTTGTCCTGTATCTCTCTTAAAACCTCTTCATTCTTTTTCAGTCTTTTTTTCATTTTGTTGCAATGTCTGGTTATTCCCGCCCCCCCCCCCCCCCCCCCCCCCCCCCCGTTGTCCTTCAATTTGATGATCCCGTCCTCTGCTTCATCTAACCTGCTTTGAATTCCTTCTATTGTGTTCTTCAGTTCTGAGATTGTGTTCTTCTTTTCCTCCTAGTTCTTACTGATGGTTTCTATGTCCTTTTTAATGCTGGTGTAATTTTCAGTAAGTTCCTTGTAGTTGCCCTGGAGTTCTTTTTAGTTGTCTTTGAGTTTCGTGAGCTCGTGGAGTTTTCTTATGATTTCTTTTAATTCCATGTCTGATAGTTAGCTTGTTTCTATTTCATTTCTCAGTCTGTCTGGTGATTCCTCCTTTTCTTTTGGTGAGGGACTGTTTCTTTTTCTCCCCAGTTTTGGTGTCTGTTGTTGTTTGTTTTTGTTTCTTGGATTAATCTGCTTTGAATCCCTGTCTTTGTGGAGTGCCCTTCTGTGTTAGGAGATTTGTGGTGTTCAGTGGTGCAGTCTCCTAGATTTCCTCAACTTGTTGCTCTTGGGGTGCCCTTTATGTCATTAACTTGGGCTGCCTGGTTGTATTTGGGATTTGTTTTATGTGTTGCTCCTTTCACTCTAGTTGACTGGTTGAAAGACACTCCTTCTAGCACATCTCATACACTGTTTCTGAGCTGCTTCTAAAACAGAACCACCAATCCAAGCAAAATAACCACACCTTCAAAGATATCTTTCTCCTTTAATCCCCCTTTTGACTGCAAATGAACCTAACTAAATACCCATATCCTCCAAGGTAACCCCCCACCCTTAATCACACCCTCAGCTGCAAATGAGCCAGTCTTAATAAGGATGTAGATATTATAAGACTGTTATAAGAGGGGAAAACGATTAAGTTAACTAAAGTATAGATAACTTTGAAGGGTGCAAAGGGGTAGCAAAGATATTGGGGGTACCAGAAAGAAAGCCAACTTTACTTCTTACATAGAAATGGGGAGAAGGAAAATCAGAATGCCTCAAGTGCGAGCGAACAGTATTAAGCATATATATATATAGTTGCTGTATCTATCTCCCTGTCCACCCTCAATGAGCACTGACTGGTCGAGATGGAGCCAGGACCAGTGTGTTTTTCAGCAGAAGAAAGAATGTGTAGCCCCTAAGAGGACACCCACAAAAAAAGTTTTAAGAGGCTGGGGAGGGGAGGAATACTTAGATTGAGGACTGGGAATGAGTTGTAGCAGGAGAGTAAGTAGACTTTAAAACAAGAGTAGGAGGGGGATCTTGAATAGTTAGATGAATTGAGAGAAGGGAGGAGTAAAGATATAAACAGTATTTACTTAAAATGCACTAATTGTGAGGGTTGGAAGTAACTTTTGAAAAGGATACGTTAGGGATTAATAGTTCATGTAGCTCTTGGTGTAACTCCGGTGCTTGAGGTTAGCAGTAATCCATTTCCTGGGTCTGTCTCTTTTCCTTGATCATGTCTCTGCAGTCTGCAATCAGGCTGTGGGGCTGTGGAGTGGCAGGGCCTATAGCTGTCACAGTCAGGGCTCATTCTGACTGCTTCACCTCTGGTAGGCTGAGCCTCCAGTAGCCTAGCTGGGTTTCAGCGCTGCTGGTGTTTGGGGGCCCTCCCGTCCCGCTGGTTCTGTGTGGAGAACTGCAGGGTGCTGTTTGTGGTGTTGATGGCACTACTCCTCCCCGTCAAGCTCCCAGAGGAGGTTTCCAAAGTCTGTTATGGGTGACTGGTTCTACAGGGGAGCCCGCAGCGCTATTTGCTTGCTGGTCATGGCTAGCCCTCCCCCTCCAACTCTTTGAGGAGGTTTTCCCCATCTGCAATGGGTGTTCTGGTTGTGCCAGTGGCAAGTTCCCAGGTGTGCAGTTTCAAGTTGTGGTTTCCATGGGAGCCTGTGCACCGGTGTGGGTACGCGGGGTTGGGCCTCCCTTCTTGCTGGGGCTCTGAGCTGCCCTCTCCCCGGGTGGTGCAGTTTTAGGCCCTCATGCTGCCCCACCCAATGCGCTTCCCAGCACCTGAGCTCCTGTTCCCAGCGGGGTCTCTCTCCTCTGCCTCTGGCCCTGGGAGGGGCTCCAGGCTTTAAAATTTTTTAATTATAATTAGAAAGACCTTTCCCACACTAAGATTAAATATTAACTCTCTATCAGAGGAAATTTTGTAGTTTGAATTTCTTGTATTTAAATCTTTGATTGATAATGGAATTGCTTTGGTATAAATAAGAAGTGAAGTATTCTTCTAGTTTTGTTCTTGCTATGGATTGAGTGTTTGTGTTCTCCCCAAAATTCATATTTGAAGCCCTCAGTGTGATGGTCTTTGAAAATGGAACCTTTGGGAGGTAACTGGGTTTTTATGAGGTCATGAGCATAAAGCTCCTATGATGAGCCAGATGTCCTTATAAAAGAGACAAAAAAGGAGGCAAAAATAAGAAAGGAAAGAAAGCGACAGACCCTTGATCAGGTGGCTCAGTTGGCTGGAGTGTCATCCCATACACCAAAAGGGTTGTGTGTTTGATTCCTAGTCAGGAAACATACCTACGTTGTGGATTTGGTCGCCAGTTGGGGCATGTATGAGAGGCAACCAGTGGATGTTTCTCACATTGATGTTTCTCTCTCTCTCTTACTTTCTATATTTTACGAAAGATTTTTATTTTTAGAGAGAGAGGAAGAAAGGGAGAGAAATATCAATGTGTGGTTGCTCTCTAGTGTGCACTTAACTGGAGACCCTCAACCTAGGTGTGTGCCCTGAATGGGTATCGAACTGGTGACCCTTTGGTTCTCAGGTCAACACTCAATCCACTGAGCCACACCAGCCAGGGCTCTCTTCTTTCTAAAATCAATAAACATACCCTTGAGTAAGGATTGAAAATAAAGACAGACAGAATAGCCATCATTAACAAATCAGCAAACAACAAGTGCTGTCAAGGATGTGGAGAAAAGGGAACTCTAGTGCATTGTTAGTGGGAATGCAGACTGGTGCAGCTACTATGGAAAACAGTATGGAATTTCCTCAAAAAACTAAAAATAGAACTGCCTTATGATCCCGCAATTCCACTGCAAGGATTATACCTGAAGATTCTTGAAACATCAACTCATAAGAACCTATGCACCCCTATATTCATAGCAGCATTATTTACATTAGCTAAGTGCTGGAAACAGCTTAAGTGTCCATCAGTGGATGATTGGATCAAAAAACTTTGGTAATTTACACAACGGAATGCTATACAGCAGAAAGAAAGGAGAAACTCCTATTCTACCTTTTGCCACATGGATGGAACTGGAGAGTATCAGGCTTAGTGAAATAAGCTAGTTAGTGAACGACAAATATGGTATAGTCTCACAAAATATAGGGAACTAATGAACAAAACAGACAAGCAGAATGAAACAAGAGACATCAAAAAAAGGAGAAGAATGACTATGACCAGAGAGGCGAGGATGATGAGAGAAGGGGAAGGGTTTAGTGGAGGACCTAATGTGAAAGACCCATGGGCATGGACAGCATGTGGGGACTGACTGTGGGAGAGAGGATGGGGAGGATGGGGCAAGGGAGAGCAACGGGAGGAAAAATGAAATAATTGTAATACAACAATAAATTTAATATTGAAAAAAGAAAGACAGGAAACATCTTCCTCTGTGTGTACACATCGAGTAAAGGCCTTGTGAGCATTTAATTAGGAAGAGGGCCCTACCAAAAATCTTGGCCCTACTGACTTCCTGATCTCGGACTTTCCAGCCTCCAGAACTGTGAGAAAATAAACACTTGTTGTTTGTGCCATCTAATCTATGGTATTTGTTATAGCAGCCCAAACTAAGACAGTTAGTTATCCAATTACTCCCACATTTAACAATTCCCCACTGGTGTGTAAGACCACCTTATACTTCACATTTTATGCATTTGGAACTATTTTTGGACTTACTTGTACCATAGATTATGTCTGTACCACATTGTCTTAATAACTGTATTACTTACGTTTTAATACCCCAAACCTGATTTTAAGTGTACTTTCTAAGAAATTTAGTATTGCTGCAAGCAACAGAAATAGATTCTGAAGAAAGATAAAGCATTAAACTGGAAGGTTGTTGGGGTAATTCCTTGAATCAAAGGTATCAAGTTGGGGAGGGTAGTAAGTATGTCAACTCCAGACAATTCTACTGATAGAACTTCTCTCTGGAATGGTGCCATTAACGTGACTGGGTTTCTGGGTCACTTTTTTTTTTTTTTTTTTTTTTTAGAGAGAGAGGGGAAAGGAGAGAGGCAGAGAGGGAGAGAGACATCAACGTGTAATTGCTTTTCACCTGCCTCTAGCTATGGACCTGGCTTGCAACCTGGTTATATGCCCTAGCTGGGAATTGAACCAGTGACCTTTGGGTTCCCAGGCTGATGCCTTATCCACTGTGCCACCAGCCAGGGCTTCTGGGTCACTGTCTTTAACTTTCAAATTCTTGAGCTAGAGATAGGCTGTCTTTCCTTAGGTTTGGTGTCTCAACTGCAGGATCAATCAGCTATGATGGGAAAGCCTGGTAATTACAACACAGAAGAGGCCACTGAGTGGTCATTGTGATAAGGAAGTTACCCCAGTTAATGTCTACTACAAATTTGAATTCTTGACACCATCCTTCTTTGAATCCTCAACCTTACTAATATATAGATTTTTATATTGAAACGTGTTTAGACCTTTATTCCCAGTAATTTGCAGCCTGGAAAAAACTCCAGATGAAAAACAGTAATAAATGCTGATAAAACATAACCGATCTTTTTAAAAATGTACACCTAAGTTTATGAACATTAAGGCAGTTCTCCAGATCAAAAAATAAAAATGTGATGCTGAAGCTAAAAGCCAGAATGGCACAGTTGTTACTTCTGTCCTGGGGGTGTTAGCTGATCACAGTAACCAAGAGACTTAAACTTTAATGGGCAAGAAGAATACAAAGGATGAAATACAGGCCCACACAGGTAGGAATTATAGCTTAGAGGTGCTCCTCGCACAATCCCCACCCAGAAAGCTGAGATCCTTTCAAGAATCTCCAAAAAATATGGCCTGGAAAAAATTCTCCCTCTGACAATGGGATAACAAAGGACAAAAGAACAACTGTCTATTTTGGTCTGGGTTCTGGACAAGGCAAATGTTTCCCTGAGAGTTCATGATCATGAACAAACCTTCATGCTGCTCTGGAGTTCAAAATTCTTCTACTGATGTATAGTATACTTAACTCCTGTTTACCAAGAAATTCACATCAAGGGTTTCTGGGTTAATAAACCCCAGGAGTAGCTGCTGATGCAAATAAAATATCTTCCTGGAAAGTCTATCTCTACAATCCAGGCCTCTTAGGAATAGCACAAAGTCCTGCTGAACACAAGTTTACACTTCAAAAGTGTAAAACATATGTAAAACAGACCATGAGTAAACTAGACATAAAAATTTAACCGCTGAAATGAAACACATCTGAATGTTACTCTGACACTCTAGCTGGAGAAAGAACTCAAAGTTGTGCCACAAGTTAGTTAAAATCAACTTGAGATAACCCAAATTCTAAGAGTTGTATGACCTTTGGCTCTAGCCTGGTGGTTCAGTTGGTTCGAACATCATCCCACACACCTAAAGATTGCTGGTTCAGTCCTCAGTTGGGGCATGTATGGGAGGCAACTGATCAATGTTTTTCTCTCTCTTCCCTTCATCTCTAGTATCAATAAGCATACCCTTGTGTAAGGAGAAGAAGAAAGTTGTATGACCTCTGGAACATGAAAAGATTCAAGATTCCATCAGGTTCAAAGTTCTTGAGAATTTTTCCTAAAGACAATTACATACTTGAGGATTTCAGCTAAGGGTAGAGAAAAAGACAAAAACACACCTTGTGCAAAGTTCAATTTTTGTTATTGACCTCAGTGGGATGCGCAGACTTCTCTGAGAACTTGGGAACAAATAGGTAATGTGTATAATTTGAACCTAAAGGACCTGAGTAATGGTGCTACTTGTTGAGAACACTTTTTCCCTGACCTTGATGTTTCCTTCTTGGGTAGGAAATAATTTCGTGCACTTCCGGGCTTTTTTCTGCCCTGTATATTTAT
Organism: Noctilio leporinus; assembly: GCA_004026585.1. Taxonomy (NCBI): domain Eukaryota; kingdom Metazoa; phylum Chordata; class Mammalia; order Chiroptera; family Noctilionidae; genus Noctilio; species Noctilio leporinus. Next base: position 9,785 of record PVIW01004984.1, on the reverse strand, counting down.
TACCACCATTCCCACCATTCATCCCCTAGGGAGGAAAGTTATAACTTGATTGGCAAAGTGAAGGCTGGGAATGCTTTTCTCTTGGCAGTCAGTTGTCCACAAAAAACATGTATTTTTGTCCTACTCCTCCAGGGGCAGGCCCTCCTTTAGGCTAAAAGGGAGCACGTCTGGCTAAATCTTGGCTCAGTCTTATTGTCATCTAACTGGCCTCTATCTGTTTTTAATCAGTGTCATTGGTTCTCTGGCATCCATTTTTCACTGAGGTCATAAACCACAGTTAAATGTTTTGCTTAACAGAAACCTGTTTTTATTTGTTTTTTTTTTTTTTGGGTGGGGAGCACATCTGGCTAAATCTTGGCTCAGTCTTATTGTCATCTAACTGGCCTCTATCTGTTTTTAATCAGTGTCATTGGTTCTCTGGCATCCATTTTTTACTGAGGTCATAAATCACAGTTGAAAGTCTTGCTTAACAGAAACCTGTTTTTCAACCTTGGAATGATTTGGAGGATCTGGAATAATGAAGAGTAAGCTGAGACCTTTGTAAGTCAGTGAAAGGGGGGAGGGAAGAGCTCAGAGGGAAAAGTGTCCCAGGCTCATGAAACAGCATTTAAAGGACTGATACAGCTCAGTGGGATGGCCATGGGACGGTGAAATGAAGAGGTCTCCGGCAGGCCTGGCAGGGTTGGCAGGACCAGATAGATGGTGGGGCCCTAAGAGGCCTGCCGAGGAGGTGCAGCAGTCCGAGATCTGTCCTGAAAGTATCAGCTGCTAAAACTGTTTTATACTGATATTGGCTTGATACTTTTGGGACAGACTTCATATATGATGTGCTATCATTCATTTGTCCATAAAACAGTTTGTGCCTGCCATTTCAGTGTGCTGAAGAACTGTGTTTAAGGCAGTAAAAACAAGAGAAACAAGGTCCCTACCTTTATGCTAGTAGAGATGATTAAAAAGTAACTGATTAATACTTTTGGAGAGTGACCAGCTGTTAAATAAGGCAGGGTAATAGAATTGGGGTAATGAAGGGGCTGCTACTTTAGAAATGGCAATGAAAATATTTGATCTGAGACCTGAAGAACAAGAAACCAAAATCTGCATAAAACGCAGACAGAACAGAGGAAACAACTCATGCAAAACCCAAGGTGTGCTGTGGAAGGGCAGAGCCAATAGCAAGGGGACTAGAGAACGAGAGAGAACATGGAGTGAAATGCTGAAGCGACCAGATTGATAATGCTTGGAATGGCATTCATTGCCTGCCATTGCACAAACTCAGGGGTGCAAGATTTCACATATTATTTTCTTTAAATCTAATCATAACTGACTTGGAGCCCTATCCTATCCAACTGTCTGCCACCTATCTTGCTTGGGTCTCACATAATCCTAGAGGCAAGACTGGGAGGCTCTGGACAGTAAGGACTGGGCTGAGCTGATAATATCCGTAAACTGAAAGCTCTAGGAAAAGGCAACAGCAGGCTTGGGAACCAGGGCTTGTAGTGGGCTGCCAGGCAAGTCTTAGCCCTTTTGCCTCTTCGAAGGCTGGCACAGTTCACAGGTCTTCTCTCTCAGTGCCCCAGTCAGTGGCACTGTCCCCTGCTCCCAGCCAAATCCCCTAGAGCAGGTGAGGCTTCTAGAAAACAAAAGGCACGTTGTCTGTGTTGTTCCTACTTCCTACTGGGTAACTCAAACCCTCTGAAGCAAAGGAGCCAAAAGGCCTTGCTATGTGCTCAAACTGAAACTGGTGTTGCAACAGTAATTGCTTGCCCATGTGTTTTACAGCAGCCCCACTCTGCTGCCGCACGGAGTGCAGAAGTTAGGAGGACTAGAAACTCAATTTCTGCCCTAAAGACACTTCAGTGGTGCTGATGTCTTAACTTCAGTAGCCACCTTCAGTCAAGTGAGGGAATTTCTGTGCCCATGACTGGTGTCGCTTCTGCACTTCTCCAGGCTTCTCTCTCAGTCCCAGCACCGGTGTGGGAAGGCAGAAGTCTTTTTTTTTCTCTGTGCTTCAGCACAGACTTCAAAGTAAAAGAATGTGGAATAAATTTGTTTTTCGTCGGTTAGAAAAAATCTAAAAGGTCTGAGTCATAGCTCCTAACACAGCTAAGGGTATGTCTGCTGGCCTAGGAATCAAAATGTGCTAGGTGTGCAGCGGCCTGTGCAACTTTGCTGGAGGCTGTCTGGTCTCTGCTGACTTTCCAAGCTTAGAGACACTCCCTCTCAATGCTCCATCTCCAAGTTAACCCTCTCTGCCTCTGGGCTCCACATGACAAACTGGCTTCAGCAAAACACCAAAAACAAAACAAAAAAAGCTTTCCTAATCAAATATACTTTTTCTTAAAACTAATTCTACACCCCTAAATTTGTCATACGTCATTCCCTTAAGTCACTCAGCATGGTTGGTAATCTTTTTTTTTTTTTCAATGTATGGTTGCATTTCACCTGCCTCCAGCCACAGACCCGACTGGAGACCTGGTTTGCAACCTAGTTATGTGCCCTGGCTGGGGAATCGAACCTGCGACCTTTGGGTTCGCAGGCCGGCACCTTACCACTGTGCTACCAGCCAGGGCTTGGTAATCTTTTTTAATCTTCTGCTCTCTAGATCCCCCATATTCATTAGTCTGTCAAAATAAAGATTCTGTAAATAACATTGATTTTTACCATAAGTGTACAGTCTATAGATCTCAATTCTAGTAATATTATCCTGTGAGAATTACTACAGGAGAGATGAGTTATTTTCCTGATCTTTCTGTAACTCCTTCCAACCATCAGATAGTTCTTGTGAGGCTGGTTGGCATCACAAGACCCTTGAAGCAAGGGAAATAGTTAATTATTTCATTTTCAAGTTTCCCCCCTATTGGAATAAAACATACTATGAAAAAGCAGAGAACAAAGTATTATAGATTCTTGTTTGAACTGAGTATGTAGGGGGCATCCAGGGAGAAGGGGGCATGCTTTGGCTGATCCCTTCAACATTAACTTCAGCCTTGGCTCAGTGGATTAAGTGCTGGACGGGAAAACCACAAGACTGCTGGTTCAATTCCTGGTCAGGGCACAAGCCTGGGTTGCCACCCTGGTCCCCAGTTGGGGGTGTGTAAGATTCAACCAGTCAGTGAGAGACAACAGATCAATGTATCTCTTGGACATTGCTGTTCTTCTGTTTCTCCCTCTCTTCCCTGTTCTTAAAAGTAAATTAATCTAAAAAATATATATATATGAAACAAAACAGTTACTTCACTAGACAAAAATGCTAAACTTATTTTGATGTTCTATGTTGAAGTTAAAAAAATGACACACTCATTTAAATTTTTTATTAAAATATTTTTTTGTTTAGAGATAAAGGAAAAAAACATTCTTATATGTTGTAGATCATGTAAAATACCATACAAATAGGTTCATGGGAATGCATAATAGATTTAAAAATAGAGAAGTTTTCATAAAAACAAACTTTAAATACATTGTTTATATATTTGCCTCATTTTTCAGAAGTTCTGTTTCTCCATTTTAATGCTACTGTGATTTATAAATAATTGTTCAACTATTCCAACATCTCTTCAATTTGTTTTCTGAAACCATAGAAATCATATTTCTAAATGAAGGTTTCTCCTTTATAGCAGTTCGTGTAAATAAACACATTTTATTTTAATTATCATTTGATTTGGTGCCACTATCGTTTCAGAAATAATTAGATATTATTGGGGGGATAGGGGCAGAAAAACCTGCTAGCAAGGACATGTTTTACTATAGGAAAGAACCTGTTACATACAGTTTTTATAATACCTACTGATTTAAAATTTAATGTTTTTTATTCTAGCTATAAAAAGGTAAGACCTAATTTTTTATTAAAAATGATTTTTTAAACCAGAGCTTCTACATAAAAGTGAATTGTGCTTAGAATGGTAATAAAAAGTCCAAATTTTAGTGGAGCTACTAATTTCCCAAATGTTATACTTTTTAATTTGAATGTGTATTGATCGTCAAAACCTGAAATAGAATCTTTCAGGTGAATTCTACCTTTCAACACCTTCATAAACCAGAAAAAATAAGCATTACATTTAGGGATAATTTCTAGTGGGAGAAACAGAGGTAAGAAAAATTGGTTAAAACATAATATGGTTCAAGAAATTATCCTCCCAATGTAGGGGCAATAAGATATATTACATTTTAAATTTAATAATGAAGACCTAAAAAAAAAAAAAAAAGACAAAAAATGCAGTTTTAAAAAGTCTGTTGCTATATTTAAGGAAACATTAAGCATACTGCCAATAAACATAAAAGTATTCCTCTCTTCATAGGTAAGTATGAAATTAATTTGAAAAACTGCTAAGTTGAAATGAACAGCTGGCTACAGAGTCTTTTAAAACTTTCTTAAGTTCAAGAAAACTTTCACCTTCATTGGTGTTAATGAAGAACAGGAGCTAAAATGTTTTGAAGGCACTTTTAAACAGAGGTATTCTATGTGAAATTAATAAAAGAATACTCCAATGTTTTCCTATTAAGAAAATGCATCCATAAGCTAAATTTCAACTTTATAAAAAGCTAAAGTACCTTGAGTATTCATTAGATTTATCTGAAAGAGTAGAAAAGGTATTAAGGCTTCAAACTTTATGATAATCATAATATTACATATGATCTTATAATTAACTACTGTTAGAATACAAAGTGTCTAAGAGCATTATCTATTTTTATGTACTAAAATATTTAGACATACAAAAAAGTATTCCTAAAAAGTTATATGTAATTCAAATGTGTCTTATTTGAGAAATTAATAATTTTGTAAAGTTAAGAGTCTGTAATATAAATGTTTAGATGCTTGAGGATTGCAATTTTATTACAATGAAGGGCACTGACAAAATATTTTGTAGTGTATTTGAAGTTATCGTTTTGAAAAGATTTTTTTTAGTTTCATAATCTTAACTTCCTACTATATGACTATACTTGTTTAATAAGAACATCTGATTTAGATACAAACCTAAAACAAAGATTAATAAGTAATGAAATAATTCATATAAATAGTTTTAAGTTGCTTTCCCATTAGACTCCCCAGCATTTTCAACCTTCCCAGTCCAAACCTGTAAATTCTTTCTTTAGCCCCTCCTACCACTCACCCACAGTAGAACTGGCTGTGTGCGCTGAGACTGAATAGGCTCACTCTTGGCCTGGGCACAGCTTCATCTTTCAGCTTCACTATTTCTGTACAAGAGATAAATTGTTTCCATGCTCTCTATGTGGAGTCTGACCTAACAGTCACTTACCATTCCTAGTGCTCTTTAAGCTGGTACCTTAAGTCAGAGAAACGCTTTAATTTCCTAACTATTTATACAAGCAGTGCATTTAATGCAGTCTTATAGGTATGCCCTGAAATTCTTGATACAGACTCCTCATTAGTACCTATATCAGCACTTTGTGCAGGAGGATAGAAAGGTAGAAGAAACTTTCCCTAAAGTGTATGTTACAGGATGGATTCTACTATGTAAGAATTTTAAATTGTACAAAATAGTATGCATTTACTTTCTAAAACTAACATTAAAAGGTTTGAAATTAAGCTTTTTATGATGATTTTAATGAATTCTCAGGGTAACATACTTGGATATATATCCTATTTATAGAACAGGTAAATAATATGAGGCCTGGTGAAAAATGGCATACAGCTATAAAAACTCAGTGTCCTAGGAGTAGTACATGAAGAAATCATAACTTAAGCTAACATGCTCTAACACTTCCAAAACAAAAGTCTTTTGGAATGTGAGAAGAAAATGACATCAGGCTTTATGTTAGAAACCTCAGATCTTTCAAGGTGTTCTCTCTGTAACTGATTCTCATATGACCAAGGCTTTACATGTATTTAGATGAAAGGGCTTATTGCTAGTGGACAGTAAAATCAATATGATCAGTTATCGTAATTTAACACATTGCTGAATTTGACATACTGTAAAAGTAACTCAATCCAAATTCTTTACAATTTCTTAACCTGGTGGCATTCATGATTCAATCAGCAGGCCTCAGTGAATAGCTTTTCATATCTTTCTTTTTGACTCATTTGCTTTGGTTTCTATTTCTTTGCCTCCTTTAAAACATGCAGTTCATACATTTGACAGTTTTACTACCATAGTCAATACATTCTGGACCAATACACTCGCAGCAGGCATTATGGAACCAGCGGTATTTGGATGCCCCCATGGACTCACAGGATATTTTACACTGATGTATGGACATGCAGTCATCAAAATAAACCACAGTACACATGTGTTCTGAAAGATAAAAAAATTAAGATTTCAGAGCAACAAATAAGAAAAATATGAAATACTTTAGTACTTAGCTAATTATTAAGTTATTTTATCTTAGTTCTCTTATTGCTAGTCTGCACAGAACAATGGATGAAGTATAGGAAAAATGATTACATTTGTTAAGTACACTGAGAAGGAAACCAGTCTCCCACTCCAGCTAAAGAATGGAAAGGGCTTCCTTAGTCACTTTACAGTTTTCAGACTTTGATCTGAAAGTTAGGCTTAACATCTGTCATGCCTCAGGGTTGTTGTGCTTTATAAACTGGCCATTTCTGTTAAGCTTGCCTATGAAGAGAGAGTTTTCCAGTTAAAGATGTTTGAAAAATACTGTTCTAAAGTTATACAGAGAATTTGCAATAAAATTAAATAAATTTAAATAATTCAAGTGATGCTAAATGACTAGCAATCTTGGCACAATTTAGCACTAGCTATTAGAAAATACTCATTATTATTAATAACAATATCTAATTCTGATTTCCAAGCAACCACTTTTGATTGTTTCAATGTTAAGTTCTCCTGGTGGTTAACTCCATATGACTACCTAGCTAGGAGGATGGGTACCTGAAATAAAAGACAATAAAAATCATTAACAGAGAGTATGTGATTAAAGGCTAAGTTATTTTACAGAACCATTTATGGAACTGATAATCACCAGGGGTCTGAGTAATAAGGGAAAGCTTAATGAAAAAAATTTTGACTTGTATTGGGAAGAATTCAAAGCAAAGCTACCAGGTAACAAGATAAAAAATGTCACAAGGAAATGGGTGTTGTGTGCACGGGAATGAGGGGAGGCAAGCCTGACTACAGTGGATGGCTGGCATTAGAAGACAGTAGAACCACCACTGCATGTAGAAGATGGGATCTACTTAAAGTGGGAAACTGAAAAGGCTAGCACAGCACTACACCAGGCAGACCACAGGGGTTAACAGTGAACAGGGGCAGGGAACCAGTACCTTCCAAGTTACTTTATTATTTATTCAACTGGTATTTACTAAGCATCTACTAAGGAACAGCCATTAGGGACTCAAAGAGTAATCAGAGAATTCAAGGAACTAAGTAGAAAATGGTAGACCTTAAGTTAGCAGACAACAAATCAAACTGTAAATGTGGGGAGAGTAAGAAGTGGCTACCTCTGCCTGGGGGAAGTGGGAACTAGGGGAAAGTGTCACAGAGGAGAACCTTTAGATCTGCCTTGAAGTACAGTTGGCATTTTCAGAAATTAGCTTCCTAATTATTATCTCATGAATTTAAATCTTTGAGAAAATATTATGAATTATTAATTATAATCATGAGGAAAATGAAAGCAAGACATATTTCATTCATTTATGATACTTTCCAAGATCTAGAATTTGTCTTATAAAGTGCTTTAACTTAAGATGAAATAAGAATTCTTACTTTGAGTATGATTAGCAACAGCTGTTTTGCTTTTTCTATTGATGGCCAAAATTCATACTATTTTATTTTCAAAGTTCATACTATTTTAGATAGGTAGGATTGAAATGGAGAATACAGAAAAAAAAAACCAAAAAAAAAAAACAAAAAGAAAGCACAACTTATACTGTTCATGAATAATTCATCTCATTGTAAGAGATAACTAAATTTTATAACTCCCTTATTCTTCCATAGTAAAACTGTATTTATTTATTTAAAAAATATCAGACTTTAAATGTTATATGACTTTTATGTTCCAAAATTAAAGTATGGCCTATCCTCACTAATAAATGTTCTTTAGTATGTTTCTCAAAGTTGTATATATCATTCTCTAATTTGGTTTGCCTTCTGACCAACGGTACTCATTTGCAGAGAATTGGTGCAGTTAGTTTATACCTGGAAATGGTATAAACTATTTCCACAGACTAGATGTCTGTAACACTGATTTGCTTATAAGGAACTTAGCTGATAACCTGGCATCATTTGTGATATCAAAGCTATTATACAAACCTGATTTCCAAGGATACTTTGAATGTTATCTGATGATGAGCAATACTAATACTGTATTAGGTAAGGAACACTACTGCTATCTTATGAAACAAACAATTAAACTCTAACACAAATATTGGGACCATGTATCTATCTTCCAATATAGTTTTTATCACTGAGATTATGAAGGAGTTATGACAATATGTTTAACATGCTTCCATATCTACTCAAGGATTTGGGTTATTAAAGTCCAGAACTGACTTAAGACTATACAAAATCAAAACCAAAAAACTGCTCTAAAAAGATAATCTTACTACAGGTGTCAAAGACCACACAGAAGGTGAGGGGGCAAGACAGAAAAAGTCAATTGTTGGCAATTACCTTTGTCACTGGAATAAGGTGCATGAACATTATTGCTGGGAACAGATACATTTTGGTGGTGTGGTTGGTTTACAGTCTCTAAAAATGAAACCAGATTCTCATGATGTGAAAGTTCTTCTGCAACAGGGAAGGAAACAATGTTCCAGTTCAACTGCGTATCTCCTTCCGTGAGTGCCCGGAAGAGAGAAGGGATTGGCTCATGAAGCTCTTCCACTGTACTCTTTGAAGTTGGAGGCGTGTCACTATAATTTCGAGGATTACACATACCTGGGGGTTGGAAGAAGAAAGAGAATAAGTTTGTTCTTCTCACTAATTGTAATGTCACAAGCTATTGTTAGTTACTGCCCTATAATCAAAGCTCCAACATAATAAAATTATGTGGTATCTAGCATATATATTTTTCTAGCTTTAGTATTTTTTGTTAGCTGAGTGGGCCTAGAAGTGATGATACCTCGGTAGCATCAAGCACACTGAGTGTCCATATCTTGCATCTAACCTCCACTAAGAGGAATTGGAGGTCCTTGGGGAAAAGCCAGACTCTAGGGATGGATTAGGGAAAGTGCAAATGACCCATTTTGTGCCAAAAAGTAAAGAATGATGGGACATGCAGAAAAACACAGGAGGCAAACTGAAGGGGCTCCCCTACTGGCCAAATTGATTAATTTAACCCTAAAATAAATGATAGAAATGGATTACTACCTTGTGAATAAAATAGAAATTGATTAAGTCCTTGTATTATAAATTAATAAATTAGTATATAAAGAAGAATGGAAAGCTCTTCCTTTTACTAGAGTGCCAGTTGATAAATGTAGAAGGAATAAAGGAAAACAGAAAAGTACCATTTAGTAACCATCATAGAGGTATGTGATTCAGATGGAAGTTGTCAATGGATGCTAAGGTTTGTGGGTGGAGGTTTGATGAGGAACACATTGATGTACTCTTAGAAAACTCTACACCAGTGTGACTATAAGATCAAGGTTAACATTGCCAGTGATATATGTTATACCCAGATGAAAGCGAGACACCAAACGCTGGAGACTTTCGGGGATTCAGAGATGTTATTTATTGGCCAAACAACAGACCTGCGCAGGGGCGGCCTCGATCTCATGAGGCGCGCCCTGTCGCTTACAGCTAGGGCTTTTTATAGCAGAGCAAGCCAGTCCGGGCACAGAAGATAAGATGGTAGTTAGTGATTGA